>CM076082.1:36007500-36177500 GCA_038088235.1 Zacco platypus | reverse complement strand
TGCCTGTAGCTTCTTGGTAATCCTTCAGACCTTGATTAGTGTTGAAGCTAGGGGTGTGTGATATACAGTGGGTATGGAAAGTATTCAGACCCCTTAAATTTTTCACTCTTTGTTGTATTGCAGCCATTTGCTAAAATCATTTAAGTTCATTTTTTTCCTCATTAATGTACACACAGCACCCCATATTGACAGAAAAACACAGAATTCTTGACATTTTTGCAGATTTATTAAAAAAGAAAAACTGAAATATCACATGGTCCTAAGTATTCAGACCCTTTTCTGTGACACTCATATATTTAACTCAGGTGCTGTCCATTTCTTCTGATCATCCTTGAGATGGTTCTACACCTTCATTTGAGTCCAGCTGTGTTTGATTATACTGATTGGACTTGATCAGGAAAGCCACACACCTGTCTATATAAGACCTTACAGCTCACAGTGCATGTCAGAGCAAATGAGAATCATGAGGTCAAAGGAACTGCCTGAAGAGCTCAGAGACAGAACTGTGACAAGGCACAGATCTGGCCAAGGTTATAAAAAATATTTGCTGTACTTAAGGTTCCTAAGAGCACAGTGGCCTCCATAATCCTTAAATGGAAGACGTTTGGGATGACCAGAACCCTTCCTAGAGATGGCCATCCGGCCAAACTGAGCTATCAGGGGAGAAGAGCCTTGGTGAGACAGGTAAAGAAGAATCCAAAGATCACTGTGGCTGAGCTCCAGAGATGCAGTCGGGAGATGGGAGAAAGTTGTAGAAAGACAACCATCACTGCAGCCCTCCACCAGTCGGGGCTTTTTGGCAGAGTGGCCCGTCGGAAGCCTCTCCTCAGTGCAAGACACATGAAAGCCAGCATGGAGTTTGCTAAAAAAACACCTGAAGGACTCCAAGATGGTGAGAAATAAGATTCTCTAGTCTGATGAGACCAAGATAGAACTTTTTGGCCTTAATTCTAAGCGGTATGTGTGGAGAAAATCAGGCACTACTCATCCCCTGTCCAATACAGTCCCAACAGTGAAGCATGGTGGTGGCAGCATATGCTGTGGGGGTGTTTTTCAGCTGCAGGGACAGGACGACTGGTTACAATCGAGGGAAAGATGAATGCGGCCAAGTACAGGGATATCCTGGACGAAAACTTTCTCCAGAGTGCTCAGGACCTCAGACTGGGCCGAAGGTTTACCTTCCAACAAGACAATGACCCTAAGCACACAGCTAAAATAACGAAGGAGTGGCTTCACAACAACTCCGTGACTGTTCTTGAATGGCCCAGCCAGAGCCCTGACTTAAACCCAATTGAGCATCTCTGGAGAGACCTAAAAATGACTGTCCACCAACATTTACCATCCAACCTGACAGAACTGGAGAGGATCTGCAAGGAGGAATGGCAGAGGATCCCCAAATGCAGTTGTGAAAAACTTGTTGCATCTTTCCAAAAAAGACTCATGGCTGTATTATATCAAAAGGTGCTTCTACTAAATACCGAGCAAAGGGTCTGAATACTTAGGACCATGTGATATTTCAGTTTTTCTTTTTTAATAAATCTGCAAAAATGTCAAGAATTCTGTGTTTTGAGCTGGTCTAGATTGTGAAAGAGTGAACATTCTGTTTGTTTAGCAGCAAAATCTAGTAAGTAAGGTTGTTTCAACCAGCATTGTCTTGCTGATGAAGCTGCAAATGACCAAGGAAGTCTTGCTGGTTGAGTTACACAACCAACCTTTGGCTTTTTAGCAGGATGGACACTCTGCTAAACCACCAAAACATCACTCCACTCACATTTACAACTTGTTTCAGAGGATTCTGGGTAGCACTGTATATCCTTTGATTCAGGGAATTCAGTAATTGCATAAGCCTTGGTTATCTTTGGAAGTCTTCGCCAGCTGTGGCTTTCCACATTATTTGGTTGTAGTTTTCATTCGAAATTCCGTAATAAATTCACATTATCATCGCATTTCATTGCATGCGACACACTTCCATGTTCAATTTTGTCTGTTTGCATGCTATATTTGGCCACGCAATGCATAAAATGATCAGAGAGCCTTGCAGTACTTGAATGAAATATATTGTGATATATTTACATATACTTCCATACTCTGGGTCACTCAAACACATGCTAACATGCAAAGATATCAGAGTCATTATTTTTTGGTGGAAACTAGGCTCGTATGACATAAGAAATTTCCAGTTTTTTTAACAAACACCAATAATTTATGAATCCAGCAAAGAGATGACTGTGCCAGCGAACTCATACAGCACAAATGACCATCTGTAGCAGCTCAGTTCATATGGAAGAAAATGAATTACAGTCTTCTTTAATTAAGCATTAGTCTGCAGGTTTTGCATGCAGTCTGCTGTTGCGGGCCGTTACAGTTTGGAAATTAAGGCTCGAATCATACATACGAGTACGTAAACAACATTCTAGTTCGCAACCTCGATTTCATGCATCATCATGTCTCAAATTGTGTCATAATGTAACTCTTGCTGGAATTAGCATATATGTCTTAAAAGCTACTACTATGCAGATGAAACAGTTTGTAAACACAACTTTTTCCGCCACATGTACAACAGAACATCTACATTAATGAACTGTGGTTTGCTCATTCTCAAGCATTTGTGCTGCAATATGCAGTAGTACAACTCTATTTACAGGTTTTTAATATTTCAAGTCTCTCCTCTAATGAACCTATCGAACAAAACAAACAAGCTTGGTTGTGTGTTTTATGGCTCTGTAAGACTAGTTGAAGAGCTACATAAACTGCCTGGAGATTCCTATCAGGAATAAAGCTTAGTCACAGATTGAAAAAGCCGTGTTGTGCAGGCAGATCAGCGTTTCATAGCTTCGGGATGTATGGCGCTCTTCAACCCGAGGACTGAAAACTCAAGACACAGATGACCTTTACCACGAGGACAGCAGATCTCTAAAATCAAAGCAGAATCATAATTTTAATAAATATTGTAATAGTATATAAATAGTACTAAAGCACCAGAAATTGCTGTAATAGCATCAAAGTCTATGCGCAAAGTTGTATCTGTCAAATTGCTGTACTTGCGGTCAGTAAAATGTGCCACTGCTGCTACATTTAGAAGTAAACTTTATCTGGCATCACTCTGGCATCTCCGGGGCATTTATGATTCAGCAGCACGGACCGGATCCGCTCAGATTGTGTGTCAGATGACCCATAGCAGAGAACAACAAGTCCCTGGATATGCCAAAGTTTGTGAAGTTCACAGGATAGAATCTTAAAATATATTCAGGAGTTTTATATGTGGCCATTACATACTGTATAGACATATGATGCAAACTATGGTAACATATTATTCACCTTTAATTAAGGCATAAGGAGAGGTTCATTTTAATACCAGGCATGTGTCGAGATGATATTAAAGCCATGATAAATTCTTAAACATAGATATAAATAAAACATAACTCTCACTAACCTGACTATATAGTGATGATAATTAAGTTACTACAACCAGGGTTGGGGAGTAAAGAAAAACAAGTAACTTAGTTACGTATTTAAAATACAAAATTTGAGTAACTGTATTTCATTACAGTTACATGTTAAATGGGTGGTAATCAGATTACAGTTACATCTGAAAAGTATTTTAGATTACCAAAGTGATTACTTTGAGTTTTAATGTCATTTAAACAGCAATTGGTGATTCTCTGACTCTGACAGTCTGAAAAAGTGGAGTTAAGTTTCATGTTTTCAACTGTTTTCATGTTTTGTGATAGTTGTTTGTGAGTCATTTTATAATTCACTCATCGCTGCAACTTTTTCTCACAATATGTTTTTTTCCCCTCGCAATTGTGAGTTTGCATTTCACAATTCGGACTTCTTTTTCTTTTTCAGAGATATGAACTTGCAATATTGACCTTTTTCTTGCAATTGTGAATTTAGTATGAGAGTTAAATGTCATTATTCTGACTTTTCTCAATATTGTGAGTTTATCATAATTTTGACTTTTCTAAATATTGCGAGTTTATATCTCATAATTCTGACTCTAAAACTCGCAATTGAATCAATTATATTACACAATTCTGGGGGAAAAGCTCAGCATTGTGAGATAAAAACTTGCAATTACCTTTTTTGTGTTTGTTCCACACTTATTAGTTTTCCAAAGTATTCTAAAGTATTTAGATTAAGTTACTAAACTTGAGTAATGCAACAAAATACGTTACAAATTACTTTTTAAAGCATGTATTTTGTAATCTGTAGTGAAATACATTTTAAAAGTAACCTACCCAGCCCTGGCTACAACATAGGAATATGCATAAAACACGAGGAACTACTATATGCAGTTGAGACGGATTGATTGTAATGGAGCCAATGTCCTTTCCTATGTGTATTGTGGGATTGAAGTGTTCTCCAATGCTCCGTTTACACCTGGTATATGCGTTTTGGTCAATCGGATCACAAGTGGACGACGCTAAATAGAGGGTCCAAAACGTTTTGAGATTGGCCAAAAACGCATTCGACTGGAATGCTTTCGTACTTTATACTCTCGTGTGGTCGAATGTGTTCGGCACAAAAGACCACCTGATCCACTTACTGAACTAACGAGTAAACATTATGACGAGATTTGAACTTAAACGGCTCAATACCTAAGTTTGGTTTGAAAATGAAATACCAAGCACAATGATTTCTCACCATTCTTGATTTATAACACTTTGTTCTGTGTGGTCTCTCGGCTATCAGGAGCAAAAAGGAAAGCTGCTGCTCTCCGTATGTTTTTCCATTGTTCATATGAAATTTGAAAATAAAATAAAATTAAAATATGTAAATTACATTTTAATATGTAAATTAAAATGTAAATTCATCCATTGGATTGAAAGATCTGAAAAAGCCCATATATTTAGACCCCTTTCCTTGAGAAAGAAGTGGTTGAAAGTAGATAAAAGAGATGGATTAAAACACCAGGTGTAAAAGGGAATGCGTCTCCCTCATCTGCTTGTGATCTGACCAAAACCCATCTTAAAACCTGTAAACAGGGCCTTAAGATTCAGAGATGTATCAGCTGTAAGTCACAGTTTTTACCTGTAAACAACTAAATTCTGCTCATCTGTGTTATATATCTCTCCATCTGAATCTACATCCTCTTCAAAGGGGAGAAAGAGAAAGAGAAAGTGACAGGCTGACAGACGAAAAGAGAGTTGGGGCGAGATGCAACACATCATCCTCACAGTTACACACACCTCATTTATGAAAGACTTTTACACTATAAGTTCCTGATATAATCACATTTGCAGTCGAAAAAGTTTTGTTGATTATAACCAGAGCGCTCTAGTCTGGACAAGCCACATTATTTGCTCGCAATGCAGATGGGGTGTTACACTGTGTGCGTCGAGCTGTTCAGACACGGTAGGCTAGTTCACCATGGGTTCCCCCAGGAACTTCTAATGGGTTTTTAGAGTAGTGGTTTTGGACTTGTGAGTGAAATAAAGCTTGTGGTTAACACAACTTAAAAAGACTTCCCCGTTTCGTACTAAAACATCAATTACACACAGACCACTGTGATTCTCAAAACCACTGTGTGCTAGTCAAAAGTACCGACTTCGGTACCAGATTTTAAAAATGTGACGATACCAGCATTTCCTTCTAGCACTTTGAGCGCTGTTTTTAAACGCCTCTGATTGGCCGTTGTGTTCACGCGCTCAACAAATATGTCTGAGATTGGCTACAATGATCAATTCTTCAAAAACATTTTGTAAATAGTAGGGCTGCACGATTTATCGTGATTAAACCGCAAAGCGATTTTGGCAAAGGCTACGATTATTTAATGCATGGCTCTGTGATCAGTAGTAAATATTTCGACATCTGAACGCCAGAGGGCGCTCTTGCACAGAAACCCAAAATATGTCCTGCAGCAGAAGAAGATAACGCGCATCATATCGCTGTATCTCAATAAACAAGATTGAAACGCTTTGATTAAACATGACTAATAAACACACGACTGCCTTATTCTGTGTAAGAAGCCTCATCATCTCTCAGAAGGATGCTCAACTGTCGTTATGAGGTGATTTTGGAGTAAAAACATGTTATTAATGTTGTCTTTTGTTGGACAAGATGTTATAAATGCTTCTCATGTCTGGAAAGATTTTTGACGTGCGTTGCTTTTTCAAATGTACATTATAAGTGACGCAAACTCGCAGTGCTTTCAGATGGATTAGCATTTGGAGCCGCACTTCACTGACAAGCTGCGCATAAAAAATAATCACAGCCCTTGCGATTTCATAATCGCACTAGGAATCACATTTAAGCGATAATTGTGTTCAAGTTCAAAGTTATTTTTCGTATCGTTTGATAAATCATACAACCCCAGTAAATAGACATCTTTCAGCAGATATATTAGGGATCAATCTAAATTGTAAATAGATGTACATACAGTAAAAAGTCTGAATTTATAAATGTATATATATAATTATAAACCATTATTATATATCATACATTTGATCAGGCATATTGATAGACAAGTTAAATTTCCCACATTTGACTAAACATACTTGGTGTAATCGGATTTTTACTATCATAAATAGCAGCTTTGCACATAAGACTGTATTGGCCAGTTCCACAGACAAGGTTTACGTCTAGTCCCAGACTAAAATGCACGTTTGAGCTGTTTTAACTGAAAGCATCGCAAACTGACATATTAAAATATGTCAATACCATTGTTTTGTCTCAAGATAAACACCAGTAATGTCTAAATGTTGTAAAAAAAAAAAAAAATGTAGCGTTTAAAAAAGCTGCTTAAATGTACTAATTGAACTAAGGCCTAATCCTGGCTTAATCTAAGCCTTGTCTGTGAAACTGGGCTTTTTTGTATCATATCATAATACATTTTATAGAGTAACAAATACAAATACATTATGGTAGAATATATGCATTTATATACTAACAATTTCCTGGAAGGTTATTTACAAGAAAAAGTCATTTGTTTTCAAAATAGGATTACATATTATAGTATTATAATATTATAGTATCAGCGATACTTCCCATCTGCAATCAGATTTTCAAAAGCTCGATATCAACCAGCAATAGGAAATCCAACTGCAACCAACAATTCTGCTACTTGGCCACCTCCAGTGATAAAGTAATGCAATCAGGCTTTAAAAGGGACTTTATAGTTTTATCGCATCACGTCACTCAAACATAGATGGGGTATTAGTGATGCTTTCATATATTCCATTCATCTCCAGTGTTTATATGATAGCAGAGTCTTTGTTTACTAATAAAGACAATTCCCATTCAGGATTAAGCCTTACATCTGTCCCATTAAACAGCATAAAATGCACTCCATAATATTATCTTTATAATGTTTTCTCAGAAAGCTTGATTAGAGATGAGAAAACACTGCACACACACAAACAAGTGATGGAGCTTGTGTTTATGGACGGAGAGAGAGAGTTACTGATGCCCAGTGTTTGGGTAATGCATTACAAGTGACAAGTTACGTGATCAGATTACTCTTTTCAAGTAAATCAAAGTATCTGAGTTACCATTTCAAATAAGTAACACAAGTTACTTTGTTTTCCTATTGACTGACACCTTTTTTGGTTATTAAAAAACAAACAAGCAAGCCCAGTACAGGTGAGGAAAAAATATGTAAAAGTAATGTAACGCATTACCAGGGCTGGGTAGGTTACTTTTAAAATGTATTTCACTACAGATTACAAAATACATGCTTTAAAAAGTAATTTGTAACGTATTTCGTTACATTACTCAAGTTTAGTAACTTAATTTAAATACTTTAGAATACTTTGGAATACTAATAAGTGTGGAACAAACACAAAAAAGGTAATTGCAAGTTTTTATCTCACAATTCTGACTTTTTCCATCAGAATTGCGTGATATAAAGTTGCAATTGTGAGTTATAAAGTCAGAATTATGAGATATAAACTCACAATATTGAGAAAAGTCAGATTTTTGAGAAATAAACTCATACTAAATTCACAATTGCAAGAAAAAAATAGTATTGCAAGTTTATGTCTCCCAATTAATGACTTTATAACTTGCAATTGTGAGTTTAAATCTCGCAATTCTGAGAAAAAGAAGTCAGAATTGTGAAATGCAAACTCACAATTGTGAGGGAAAAAACAAATTGCAAGAAAAAGTTGCAGTGACGAGTGAATTATAAAATGACTCACAAACAACTATCACAAAACATGAAAACAGTGGAAAACATGAAACTTAACTTCGCTTTTTCAGACTGTCAGAGTCAGAGAATCACCAATTGGTGTTTAAATGACATTAAAATTCAAAGTAATCACTTTGGTAATCTAAAATACTTTTCAGATGTAACTGTAATCTGATTACCACCCATTTAAAATGTAACTAATGAAATACAGTTACTCAAATTTTGTATTTTAAATACGTAACTAAGTTACTTGTATTTCGTTACTCCCCAACACTGCGCATTACTTTCCATAAAAAGTAACTATGTAACACAATTAGTTACTTTTTTAGGGAGTAACACAAAATTATAAAGCCTTACTTTAAAAAGTAACTTTCTCCCATCACTGCTATTGCATAAATGCACGATTTGTGGTTATCCATTAGTAATTCATTCCACGAGTGAACGTATCCAATAATAGGAGAATTAGTGATAAGCTGAGTAGCTTTCGGCTGGTCTCATCATAACCGCAACCAGCTATGTGTCAAATAAAATAGCTTTTATAAGGCTGCTGATGTGACTGGAATGTGTACATCATTTTCAAAAGCACTTTTAATTCATTTATGAATACAACTTTGTAATGAGGAAAAAATGAACGAGTGCACCTTTAAGCCTATGTACTATATAAACATCTGACAGATTTTGGATTTGTTGGGGATCAAGGCTGTCAGTAAAGCGCGTGGGTTAATACGAAGCGTGATCCCTCTGACATGTGTCGCAGCTCCAGGTGTTTCTTTGATTCATGTTAGTTGTATCAAATGCACTGTTTGTTTTGCAGGCATTCATGATTAGGATTGTATTGCCGGTCTGCGCGCGTGAAATGCAGGAGTGCCCCCTGATGGCAGCCGGAAGTAGTGCGCACTGCTGCTGTCACCTCTTCATTGTGTGGAAGTCTGTGTGTGTGTGTGTGTGTGTGTGGGCTCGGCTATATGAATCACTCTCTCAGCCAGTGAGGGGGTGGTGTGTGCACTGACAGAGAAAGCAGATGTTCGCTGCTTTTGGAAGACACACAAAGTACTCAGAGAGAGAGAGAGAGAAGGAGAGAGAGGAAGACGAATCAATGAAGATGTTATAAAAACAGTAGAGCCGCTTTTATGATGGATTTCCGTTAAGCCGCAGGTGAAAATGAGAAAGTGCTCCACTGATACACAGTCTCTTTACATCTGCACAAACTCATCACAACCTTGAATGGAAAAAACAGGAAATAAAAAAAGAGGGGGAAAAAAAAAAACAGCCATCATAAGAAATTCAGCACAATTTTTATGACCTTGTTTAAGGTAAAACAAGACTGTTATAAAATGATACTGGCTTATCACCTCTCACCTAGTATATATTTTTTGGCTAAATTATAATGTCATGAAGGTTTCTCAGCTGTTTCTCATCTTTTCTCATGGGGATTCCTATTGCATTCAAGTCAATGATCATATTAATGGGCTGAGCGTACATAAATGCCCCGAATAAATTCATTATTGACTTGATTTTGTCCATCGGGTCAGTTGACGGTAAGCACTGACTTCCAAACATACTAAGGAAGTCAATGGCTACCATCAATGTGGTTACCATCATTTTTCAAAATATCTTATAAAAAAAGAAAGAAATCCATACAGGTTTAGAACAACTTGAGGGTGAGTTAATGATTTTTTTGGGTGAACGATCCCTTTAAAGCAGAAATAATGCAAAAATAATGATTGTATTCAAACAGGTTACCTGAACACTCTCCCTATTTGTCATTGGTTGGTCAAACCGATAGTCCTGCCCAAAACTCACACAGTAGGTTGAACCAATGTTGTCACTTTTATGGAAGCCCGTTCCCGCCACTGTTGAGAAAAAAAAAAAATCCGTAAGTCATAATAATGAGAAACTTTCTCATAATAATGACTTAGTATCTCATAATAATGACTTAACATCTCATAATAATGACTTAGCATCTTTAACTTAATAAAAAAAAAAAAATAATAATAATAATAATAATTTTTTGATTAAGTTAAAGAAGCCAAGTCATTATTATGAGATGTTAAGTCATTATTATGAGAAAAGTTTCTAAAAAAAATTAAAAAAAATTTTTTTGATTAAGTTAAAGATGCTAAGTCATTATTATGAGATACTAAGTCATTATTATGAGATGTTAAGTCATTATTATGAGATACTAAGTCGTTATTATTAGAAAGTTTCTCATTATTATGACTTAGTATCTCATAATAATGACTTAACATCTCATAATAATGACTTAACATCTCATAATGACTTAACATCTCATAATAATGACTTAGCATCTTTAACTTAAAAAAAAATAACAATAATATTTTTTTGATTAAGTTAAAGATGCTAAGTCATTATTATGAGATGTTAAGTCATTATTATGAGATGTTATGTCATTATTATGAGATACTAAGTCGTTATTATGAGAAAGTTTCTCATTATTATGACTTATGGAATATTTTTTTTTCTCAACAGTGGCGGGAACGGGCTTCCATACACTTTGGTTGAGATGTTAAAGTGCATTTAGCCTTGAGTGTATTCACAATATTATTATTTGTTCTATATCGATTAATTAAAAGACATCTGATTGGCACAGATCGGATTTGATTAAACAGTTTAAAATGGTGTTTAATGATGAATTGATTCTGTATCCGAGCAAGTGGTCTGCACCTCAGGCATCATGAGGCGGCACCATTAGGGTGCTTAGTAATGGAGTCCGTGGTCAGAGCATTTATTTATTTTTTTATTTTCTGCTTTATTTTCTTCCTCCTGCTGATCAGCAGGAGAAAATCCACGCTGCCTTTTTATGTTCCAGGGCTTCCTCGAAAAACAATGTGGTGCACCAACATTATACAGACTCACATATAGCGATGCACGTGTCCTCTTCCTAACGGTTTCTTGTTATCCTTCTTCATCATCAGGGAGCTGGATCCATCTCGTTCAAAGTGAAAGAGGGCAGCTATCAAATTATGTAGACAGATGCCCTGTTTGCAATGTATTATACATGCAGAAAGACTGCATGTGTGAGAGAAAAACAGGCATGGAAAGGAAAGACATACTGTCCTTCATGAAGACGCACACCTTTGTTTCAGTATTCCAGAAACCCCTCCACGTACCTGCTGGTGAAATCAAATTAAGAGAAAACGGCAAGGCCCCTGTCAAAGCACAAAAAAGGTAATTAATTCCAGAGTTAAAGCTCAAACACAGTTTCAAACCCCGCTGTCAATGTTACGCCCGCGGCCCACGATAATTGTCGCCGGAGTCAGTCACTACCTTCACTCACATCTGCCAGTCAGCGTTTCAAAAAGCACTTTAAAAAGTAACTAACTAAAAGTAGTGACGATGCTAACTTAAAAGTGAAGAACCTAATGAAATTACTGAAAACACTCCTTACATCTGCCATTGGTCGTGTGCTGCATCCTAACATGGCTGCATTTAACTCCAACTTCAGACATGCATTCGCAAACTCCCTTAAGCACTTCCCCTCTTGGGAATCCCCACCTCCATTTTAAAGTGCATTCAGCTTTGTCAAGTAGATGAGGGAAGTTTATTTGGACTAGTGCTGCAACGATGCATGCATGAAATGCGTCGACGCGTCACACCGTTTACATTCATCTCGCGTAATGGCGGCTTCTGCTCCTGGGAACGGAGAAAGTTCCATTCTATCACAAAAACCTAGACCACGATTATCAAAAGTATGGGAATACTTTAAACAGAGGCCAAATAAAATGGTCCTTTGCTCCATTTGCAGAACCGAAATGGCGTACCACCTATGGAATTGGATCTCTGCCAAATTTTTGCGCCCACAAGATCATATTTTGAGCGTCCAAAAGGGCATTTCGTGCGCGTGAACTGAGTTGAGGAGAAAATCTTCGTCTCGAAAATAAGAAAATATTTAGAGCGAACGAAAATCAGTTTTGCATTTCAAAGAAGTTTATTTGGATGTGCGCGGACGTTCTCTTTCGCACGTGCAAGGTTTAGTTGCTCGCGCTCCTGATACCCGTCCAGCGCTCGCCAAGACTCCCTGCATTAAAGACAGCGCAAGAGGAAAAATACATGGTTCAGGAGACGTTTGTTCAATGGCTTGAACACTATCAAAGTTCCTTTAAGACTGTATAGAAAGTCTTTGACACTCTTCATTTTAAAGTTCAAATGTCTTCCACTGGACGACCACACATAAGTGGCTTATTTTTAATCAAAATCAAATCATATTATTACATAATGGTGTGTAAAATTAGTATAAAATTAGTTCTAACTTCTTACGTAAAAAAAGATCACTAGATTAATAAAAAAAAAACCCTTAAAAATAATCTTTAGATTAGTAGACTAATCGAAGGAAAAAAAAAAAATAAATAAATAAAAATCGTTAGATTAGTCGACAGAAAAAAATAATCATTAGTTGCAGCTCTAACTTGGACAGACCCACGACCCCTCGATTGTAACAGAGGGAGCGAGTCTACTCAATATGTACACTTCAGGCCGATCTATAAACCACAATGTACCATGATTGTGAGGCTAAAGCAGATCACGCTTAATTTACCCCCACCCCACACAACTCTAGTGTATG
Organism: Zacco platypus; assembly: GCA_038088235.1. NCBI lineage: Eukaryota > Metazoa > Chordata > Actinopteri > Cypriniformes > Xenocyprididae > Zacco > Zacco platypus. The sequence continues at coordinate 36,164,787 of CM076082.1, read as the reverse complement.
ATATTGGAGTTATTTTTTACATTTAACCACATTTAATACTTGTAGCTACCTTAAGCTGTTTTTTTTTTTTCAACCTGACGCCCACAGGCCGCATGTGGCCCATCATGAATACAAATGCGGCCCACATTTAAAAAATAACTTATTTAGTTATTTACTTTAGACCGTAATGGAAACGCTGACAGATACAGGTTTTGGGTTGAGGGGAGGGGGGGGGGGGTTTCCTGGGACAAATTATATCAGGTAATTTCGACAGAAACGTGGCTTAAGAGGACACATATAGAAGCCATTTTCAAAATGAGCAACGTTCAAAAACTTAAACCCGTCGTGAAATCTGCATGGGGAAACTTTCACCCTCAGACGAAATTCCCAATTGTTTGGATTCCTATTGAAACGATGGGATTGCGCCTGTGAAAATTCGCTGAACATTCAATGTTACCCCACCTTTATGATAAATGGTTAGCGTATGCAGATAAATAGTGTCTATCTGAACAAACACTTCTTATTTAATGATGCAGATGTCACACTAGCGCCCCCTTGAGCACGGAGGTTGCATATGACTATGTGCTGTGTAGTGATGTAAAAAAAAAAAGTGTTGTAAAGTCTAATTTGTTTTAATACATCGGTTCAACAAAACTGATGCTTTGGATAAAAGTTTCCGTTAAATAAATTTGTTTGAACTAGTTCAACCCCCATCCCGATGTTTTTTTCAAGCTGCATTAATTGCATTTAATGTAAATTTATACATTAAGCTTAATTCTGTCACCAAGTTTTAAATCCTCATTGTTTTATGCTAAATACTAAAAATAGAAAAATACTAAGACAAACAAGAAAAATATTATAAATATACTTTGTTGTTTAAATAGCAATTCAATTATTTTTTTTAAACAGTTCGACTGTCATTTAACTACTCGACAAGCTACAGTCCGAGTGTGATCTCGTTCCTTTATGCTGAAACATCCTTGAATTATATTTCACATCATTGTCAACAAACAATCAATATTGTCATATGTGTGATAGCGGCATGGGACGTCTGCACAAAGGATGGAATCAAACCAATGTGGGGTCTCTGAATATCACCAATAACACACGCCTCCAGCCCTCAAAATGTGAATAAACAGATTACAAGGGAAGAAATATTGCCTCAGATAGGGTGTGTACAAAAACCAAACAATTTTATCTCAATTTCCTTCTTCATACTGTGTGCATCTGCAAACTGTAATCTACATACAAAGTGAGCCCGATATTTATTGCTTCACCTTTTTTTCCGTGAAATACGAGAAACCATGATTTGGCTCTTTCTGAATCCAGAAGCTGGTATTTTACTTTTATTATTTGTGAGTTTATAAATTACAGTGTACTGGACTGTGTTTAAAGGGCCAATATACTTTTCCATTTGCTTGCAATGAATAATTCATTGAAATGAAAGGGTTTGATTGCATGTAACTGATTATATATAATGTTGCATAACAATACACACTGACGCCACGGGCTTGTCGGGTAAGCTTAAAATAAACCTTATTTTTTGGAGCGTAAGTTAACATCAGTGGTCTTATCATGTGATAAGACACACGTAACCACCGTCGACGTGGGAACCAACCTCATGATTCCCCATGACATATGAAACAGAAATATTACTTTAAAATATGATTCAAGCTTTTTTAGAGTTAAAATGAAAATGCAAACATGTTATGATTCCTGAATATGACACTGTTTGTCATATATTATAAAACGTTTTCATACTATATACCCATAATATAGGCAATAATGATAACGGCTTCCTTAAATCCCAAAGCATTCCTGTCTTACAAAACTGCTGACCACACAATGGTGTAGTGTCAGCATAGACGTGTACTGTAACTGCTGCCTGACTATTTACCCTTCTGGAAAAGATGGACACTTTAGCATACCTTTAAAAAATATTAAAGAAATAATACATCTTATAATAATAATACAGCTTATTTCAAAACATATTTAAGTGCAAATTGAACAATGTATATGGACACTTAAATGCATGTCATTTACCATTAAATGAAAATATAGTACTAAATGCAGCTAGATGAATTTAAGACTGCTTATTTGACCCACTTAAGCAGGACTTTATGCAATTTCATAATTACTTCTGTTGTTTTTGAAATGTGTTGAGCATACTGTCCAATGATCTGACAAGCATTTATGGTAAACTAAAATATACTTTAATGTAATGTTTTGAAATAAACTCTAATGTAATCTATTGAAACTTGAATGCCATGTATTTAAATATATTTGTAATTATTATCAGTAATGTCGCAGTTATAAGTATTAGCTTATTAATATCAAATGACACTACAGTTACAATTATAATCAAGTACTTTACATGGGCTTTAACAGCAAAAGACTTTAAAAGTAAAATGTTTTTGACATTAACAGTCAAGAAAGTGGCCTTTATTTCATTCATATTACCTACATGCACATTTTTTAAAAAAAATATATACTTTTAGATTTGAAGTACACTACAAGTGCACATTTAATACAATAAAGCACATTTCAGTAACACTTTATTTTACGGTGTCATATGTTACTGTAGTAATAACTATATTGCATAATTACATTACTAAACCAAACCCTCATCCTAATCCTAACCTTATAGTACGTACATGTAGTTAATTAATATTACTCAGTAGTTTAATGTATAATTATAATGTAATACTGACCTAATAAAGGGTTACTTTATTTTAAAGCTGAAAAATGTATTTTTACGTTTTAGTGCTATAAATGTGTCAATATTGTACGTTTCAGCACCTTTCTAATCGTACAAAAATGTATGTTTTGTGTCTTTGAAAGTTATTTTATTAACAATGAGATCAGGCTCCCAGAATGCTGTGGTAAAGAATGGCTCTCACACAACCACCCACAGAAATGACACATTAACATTTACACCAACTGATTTAAATTGAACATTATATCATCATCTACACACACTCATGTTGCTCGAAATTACACTATGACCTTTTCCCCTTTGGAACAAAACTGTCAAAACTGCATCTTTCCATATAATGAAAATGCAGTTAAACTACATTAATCGGGACATGCCTCATATCATAAAAGGATGTACTGACGTCACAATAACCCGCGGTCACATACCGCTTTGTTTACGTGCAAGTGAAAGCATTGCATTTGAAATTCATTCATTAAGTAATTAAAGTAAGATTTTGCAAGCTCATTCCTAAACACCCGCTTCAAGGGTATTTAAAGAGTTACGGTGGCAGTTCATTTAGGTTGATGCATTTCAAACCAATGAGAAGCTACTTTTTCGTAGTGTTACAAGCTGACTCCTAATTTCAATGTAATTAATCTTTTGAGCTACGATTTTTGGAGAGTAGTTAGCCACACGGTGCTACTAATAAAAAGTAGCTAACTACACAGAAGCTATTTAAGAGGGTGTGACGACAGGGCGGGCGAGAGCCGTGAGGGAACAGCGCGAGGCCGGCGATGTGATTGCTAATGTGCGTCAGCTACTCACTGCACCGGTCTCGTATCTCTCACGGAGGAGCTCCGGAAGCATAAAAGAGGAGCGACGACAGTGAAGGACGAGAGAGGACCAGGCCTGGACTTTATGTTGTGTTTTATTTTGTTTGTGTGGGCGGCAGTCGCCGTAAGGAACTGCCGCCCTTTTACTTTCGTTTTATTGTTTGGTTATTTTATTATTAAACTGTGTTGAAAGTTCGCCGGTTCCCGCCTCCTTCTTCCCGTACTTAAGAACTGTGTTACAGAGGGCAATAACTCGTAAGTATAACTAGAACAAAAACAATGCGGATCTCAAAGTTATAAACTACTAAATCTAGAAACACTTCAACTTATTCAAAAAAAGGCCAATTCACAGCGTACCGACAATCAACAATCACCAGATTATAGTATCAGATTATAGTATGTCACTTCTTTCCACGACCCGAAAAACGCAGATTCAATGAGTGGCAACAGAACAGACTGATCCAACACTGGTTGGTGTCTGTCGGTGCATGAACTGTGTGAACTGGCCGTATCATGTTTGACCTCATGAAGCACTTGTATAATTTGTTTTTGGTCAAAAAAATGGACTTATGATGATATTTTCCAGAAAAAAATGATGTTTTAGTGTATATTTTTCTGTAAAAGTCACCATTAGGATGATTAGTGTTCTTTTCCGGGCGGTTTCTTCCATTCTGAGTATGCAAGTAAACATATAGGTCTATAAAACATAGGTTTGCTCAAATAATTAATAGACTAACGTCGTGGAAAGATCTGTCAAAGGTCTACATCAGAATTATATCTTATCTTAAACTTATAATGCAAGCTTATTAAGATAAGTTTTCAGTTGATAGAATTTATTATGTTGCTGAAAGCACAGAACAACTTTAATTGTTAAGTTGATTCATTTTCCCTGTAAGCTGAGTGATTTGGGACGCAGTAATACGAACTTTGCACTCTAATATGCAAATTAGCTCTAGCCATAGTCTCAACAACACTGGGATGTGGAGTGTATTATGGTCTGCCCTGTTATTTTTTGAGAGCAAAAGACCCAAAGGGTTGTTAATTCATCGTGGATTTAAAACGGGATATAAATGGATGAGGAATTGTGCCATTTACTTAAGAGCAATTGTCTAGAAATCATTAACTTCTGCTCAATTAATTAAAGCTTTTTATTCATCTTTCCCAAATACTCCACAGAGGGCAAGGAAATATTAAAAGAGCGAGAGAAACCGTTGGTTAAGCATAAAAGGCTTCATCACACAGATAATAAAAGAGTAGATTTAATTCTCGCTCTGTATACGCTAAACACCAGATTCATTAAGCTGAAAAGTGAAGTTGAAATCATCTCATCAGAACTTTTAAACTTCGCTGAGCGCAAGAGAGATATCACAAAAAAAAATAAAGTTCAGCTCTTTCCATAAAACAATGTGTGTTTTAATATTATTCTCAATGAGACCCACTGCGCAAATTACAAGATTTGGCTTGAGCATAAACAAACCTCTCGCTTGGAATACATTACACCTGAAATATAATCCGTTTACTGCACTTCAACTTTGCCTTCGTTAACATACCCACAATTCCTCAACTCAGAGCACAAAATATTGTATACATAAATATATATACAGGGCTGGGTAGGTTACTTTTAAAATGTATTTCACTACAGATTACAAAATGCATGCTTTAAAAATGAATTTGTAACGTAACGTTTAGTAACTTAATCTAAATACTTTAGAATACTTTGGAATACTAATAAGTGTAGAACAAACACAAAAAAGGGTAATTGCAAGTTTTTATCTCACAATTCTGACTTTTTCCCTCAGAATTGCGTGATATAAAGTTGCAATTGTGAGTTATAAAGTCAAAATTATGAGATATCAACTCTCAATATTGAGAAAAGTCAAAACTATGATAAAGTCACAATATTGAGAAAAGTCCGAATTATGAGATATAAAATCGCAATTTTGAGAAAAGTCAAAAATATGAGATATAAACTCACAATATTGAGAAAAGTCAGAATTATGACATTTAACTCACATACTAAATTCACAATTGCAAGAAAAAAAGTCAGTATTACAAGTTCATATCTCCCAATTCCGACTTTATAACTTGCAATTGTGAGTTTAAATCTCGCAATTCTGAGAAAAAGAAGTCAGAATTGTGAAATGCAAACTCACAATTGTGAGGGGAAAAAACAAATTGTGAGAAAAAGATGCAGTGACCTTTTTTACAATTATAAAATGACTCACACACAACTATCACAAAACATGAAAACAGTCGAAAACATGAAACTTAACTGCGCTTTTTCAGACTGTCAGAGTCAGAGAATCACCAATTGCTGTTTAAATGACATTAAAATTCAAAGTAATCACTTTGGTAATCTAAAATACTTTTCAGATGTAACTGTAATCTGATTACCACCCATTTAAAATGTAACTGTAATGAAATACAGCTACTCAAATTTTGTATTTTAAATACGTAACTAAGTTACTTGTATTTCGTTACTCCCCAACCCTGTATATATACTGGTAGTTCTCAAACTCCAGGTGTTGTGAACCTTGAATTCAAACTGTCATTACTAGAAAGTGATACTTCTGTTTGTTTATTACCGTTTAAATCATGCTTATATTTTCATTATTGCTGTTCCACTCGAGGAACAAAGGTGGGGTATAAAACAGCCATGCACACACTCCCGTCTGACATTTTAGGGAGCCCTTTCAGAGTCATAAAGGTGCCGGAGAGATGGATGAGAAAAGAGAGAGTGCAAAGCCAGACCGTCAGTGGAATAAAGAAAAAGGAGCGGAGGAAACGTGAATTAGATTATACGGAAAGGGAAGAGTATAATCACTCTTTCTTGACCCTTACAAAAATGCACCAAGGTAACCACAGTTTCTGCTAAAATACCATTAACTTACTACAGTTTTTGCTATGGGAATAAAAACTGGTTATTTGGCATTTGCCTCCAGATACAAGATTCTTCTTATAATATTGTTGGTTTTCAAGTGAATTTTTAGGGCCTTTATGATTTTTGTATATTGTGATATTATTGTCATGACAATTAAGCACATTTACCCCAGATTGCATATGAATATTTAATTTTACTTTAGACTGTTTTGCATGATCCTCATGAGATTTTTGTATTATTGTACTAAAGAAAAAAATATTTTACTGCTTTCACCATACAGAAATGGGAATTTTTGTAAGAACATGCTTGTCAAAATGCAAAAAACCATAAAAGTGTTTCATTGTAGCCGCCAGGCGAGGCACAGAGTAGCATTATAACTTTCAACACAAATATATCTATATAAGACAAAACAGAGCTGCCTTACCCCACACACATGACCGGAAGAAGCGGAAGTGCTCGTCTGCGGCATAATAAAAGCTCCACTGCTGTCGAGCCATGTGTTGCTCTTGTCTCTCATTACCAATCGCTCCAGTGGCTTCATTTAGCCCCAACGGCTTTCAGCCAAACCCAACTTCATACTATAGTAATGCTAATAAATCTTTAATACATTAGCTCATCCATGAATATGATTTCTGCCTGAGTCTGTCAGATTCTGTTCCACCGTCTGTAGAGGTGAAGACAACATCTCCCATGATTTGGCGTCATCAAGCTACGCCTTTATTTTGAATAAGCAACCTCAAGTGGAGAAAAATAACATATTGTGCCTTTAAAGGTACACTATGTAACTATTGGCCCGCTAGTGGTTAAAAAACAAAACAAAAGAACATTGTTTTGGAGAGCATACGACTCTTTATGCTTTTGTGGTACTTTGATGTCATACGCTGATCGGTCTGGGCAGCACCGATGCATCTCGACAAAGCCTTTAAACCATTTATGGATATGACGATTTCCCCCAAAAAAGTCTAAAATACAAACACATATAATAGGCTTACCATAGTGAATTCAATAAGGATTGTCAATAAGGATTGATGATGAATTGATGCATTGATATGAAGTTTTTTCATTGTTAGTTCATGTTAACTGAAGCAGTTCAATAACGTTTACAAATGAAACTATTGTAAAGTGTTACAGTTATATTTGTAAATAACATTCACAATATAGTGAAATATGACCTATACATCATTTCCACAGGTTGTGCGATTCACCCATTAATACTTGATAAATATGTCTGACCAGGTCTAGATGTACCGTTTTTATGCTTACCAAAAATAACATTATTATAGTTGAGAATTTTGAGGCAAAATGTGATTACTTGTCATGGAACTAATGTTGCAATGCAAAAACGTGATTTAGAAAAACTAGAAAAGATTCTAAAAATAGGCTTCATTTTTTTTTAATGAAAACTACAGAATTTCTTATTTTTGTATTTGTGATTTGACTATTGTGAGAGTCATCCAAGTATCTGATTCAAATAAAGGACATGTGCTATATCATAAATAACAGAATTATGAATGGTTGGGTGAACAAGCAAAAAACAAATGTAAGGAGTCTCTGGTGAGAAGTGGAGTGTGTTCTATACAGCAGGTGTGTAGAAGACCTCTCCACTGCTCAGGCGGCGCATCAGCTCTTTCCATAGGAGGTCTCTCTCCATCTGCACTCCTTTCATAAAGCCACGGTTCTCCTGTGCCCGGCGGGACAGATAGGGAATCACCTCGTTCACCGGGCCATATGGAACATACTTGTACACTGGGAATCCTGCCTGAGCTATAGAGATATGAACAGACAAGAAAAGAATACCAATATTTTTTAGTTGTTTTTTTTTATGATGATGATGATTTATCTCTTTGATTGACATTCATTTTATAACTGTAGTTTTGGTAACACTTTATATTGTATACATTCACTAACAGTAGGCTATATAAATGTCACTCAATCATGTCAATCAAAATCTTCATAATATACAGCATATAGCACAATGTGACAATCCATAAATAACTTAATATGACTTAGGCATCTATAAGAATATCTTTATACAAGTATACTTTTTATATATTTTTTGGATTAATAGAAAAAGGAAATGTCTATTTTTATGTTTATATGTCTATTTAAATTTTTATTTTTATGTCAAATTTTTATATATTTAATGTGCTATATATATATATATATATATATATATATATATATATATATATATATATTTGCATGTATGTATATAAATAAGAGGTTTATTTTGAGATAAATTAAAGATGAAAAAACGTGAAACAAGCACTACTATGAAGAAAACTATACTAAATTATGTAAATTATACTAAAATAATTTTAATCCACAATCGACTAATTAGAATCAAATACTGAAAATATAAAACTAAATTATAATATTACAAAAAATATAATAGTTTCTCAGTTATAACAAAATAACACTGGTTTACAATTAATAAACATTATTGTCAAGTTTTGCTGTAATTTCACTAACTTAACTATAATCACTTTAGAAGTGATTTTAGAAACTGTGTGTTTATGTGTTTGTGTTTGTGTGTGTGTGTGTGTGTGTGTGGTTCACCTAACGGAAAGCTGATTTGGTCACACATTCCCAGGAGCTGGCCGAAGTACACCTTCTTATCTGTGGGTGCCAGACCCATTTCATTCATCCTGTTAGACCATAAACACACACAGCGCCGTCACAGAAAGTGAAAAATGAGAGACGCCCCTTTGGCAAGGTCATTTAATACCGGATACATTCTGGTGATTGCTCAAAGTTTTACACCGTCTTATCGGTTACAGCCATTACACGCACGAACAAGACACATTCTGAGACACTTAGGCTGATATTACGTGTGAATGATGTAAAAGGAGGATAACTAGTGTTTACTTCCATACGAATCGTGGCCTGGCGACACCCTTTGACATTGTGAGAGAGAATGTTAATGACATCAGTCATTGGCACACCTTTGTCAAATGAGGTTACACCCCTAAGGAGTGATTACATAAAATTAATGATCGCACATTACATTATTAATTTACACAAATTAATTTACTCCCAGATGGATCTAAACGTTGGTGATGCAGCAGAGGACCTGATATCAAAGAACAGGACCTAAAGTGTCCAGTTTTTATACTCTGACAAATATCAATATGCAGTCATTTAATTTTGTAAATTTTCTATGTATACATTTTATTGATACATACTACCATTCACTTTTTTTTAAAGAAATTAATACTTTTATTCAGCAAAACTGATAATAATATTGATAATAATAAGAAATGTTTCTTGAACAGCGAATCAGCAAATCAGAATGATTTCTGAAGGATCATGTGACACTGAAGACTGGAGTAATGATGTTTTGCATCTCAGGAATAAATTACATTTTAATAAAGAACAGTTATTTTAAATTATAACAATATTTCACAAATGACTATTATTACTGTATTTTTAATCAAATAAATTCAGTCTTTGTGAACATAAGACTTCTTTCAAAACACTAAAAAAAAATCTGATGAAATTCAATCAAAAAATTGATGAAATTTTGACACACACAAACATGAATATGTAAAATCTGTCATATTTCATGTATTTCAAGTACCGTAATTTCCGGACTATTGAGCGCACCTGAATATAAGCCGCACCCACTGAATTTTAAAAAAAAAATTATTTTGAACATAAATAAGCCGCACACCTCTATAAGCCGCAGGTGTCTACAGGTACATTGAAACAAATGAACTTTACACAAGCTTTAATTAAACTCTAAAATCCTCAAACTTCATAGCGGTGGCGATTGGTGGCTTTCAGTCAGATCTGCCGCGAATATTCATTCACATTCTGTGACGTGCTCAGTTTTTTGGCGGCATGTTTACTGTTTAGATTGAATCGAGCGCGCTCAAACTTCGCATAATTCTGATTACGGTAGTCATTTTGTCACCCTCATCATGACAAAGACACGGAGAAATGCATATGATGCTGCACTCAAGTTGAAGGCGTTAATCTGGCTGTTGGAAAAGGAAATAGAGCTGCTGCACGGGAGCTTGGTCTTCATGAGTCGATGAGAAGACGTTGGAAACAGCAGCGTGAGGAATTGACTCGGCGCAAAAAGACAACTAAGGGGCCGTTCGCGTCTTTTGCGCGCGCTTACATAGGAAATAATGAATATGCACGCGCAAAAGACGCGATATGCATCATATGCACTTCTCCGTGTCTTTGTCATGAGCGGGAAAAATCCATATATTAGCCGCGTCTTTGTTTAAGCCGCAAGGTTCAAAGCTTGGGAAAAAAGTTGCGGCTTATAGTCCGGAAAATACGGTACACTAACTTTTATGAAGATTAAATGTACATAAATCATTATATAAAAAGAAAAAATCCAGATAAATATCAACTTTTAATTGGTATCATTTCAAATCAAGCTGTAATCGTGCAAAAAATATTATATAATTATGTGTATAAAATTCTAGCTATACAAATAGCCTTAAAGGGATAGTTCACAATCCCTTTAAAAAGATAATGGAGTCATTTTATTCCAAAATGTTTAATATGTAATTTCAACCACCATCATTTCCGCCGCAAAATGAATGGGCATTTGAGTTGTAGTGGAAATGACATTTGTTCATGATGGTTCATACGGTATATGATTGACAGAGAGGGAAAAAAAAGAGTCCTACCTTCTGAGAGTATGCTTAACAGTGTCCAGATTGTGTGATGCCACCATGACATTTGCTTTCTTATTCTGTTCGATCTCCTCCAGCACGTAATCCAGACACCTGAAACACACCAGCTGCACATAAATCATCCTGGTTTTGGTCTGCACTTTCAGCCAACATTTTAACTTGACTGTTGACCGCCAAACACAAAAGCTTTGAAAAGATCTGATTTATTTTGAAAGCTGTCAAAATGTTCCTTAATCATAAGAGGCTTACCTATGGTGAGATAAGCCAAGAGTCTAGATAAATCTATCCTGCCTTTGAAATGTTCTGTCAGCGCATAGACAGTCTGAATGAAGCACAGTTCAGGGTAAGTATGATGTTCAGATAAGTAACAAGTATTTTAGGACTGCTTATCTGGACTTATAAACTACTTGTCCATGTCGTCTTGCTCCTTAAAGTGAACTTGACCAATTCGCCGAATCATTACTTTCTCATTAAATGAAGAATTTGGCCATAATTCTCTGTTCCAAAACAGCAAGCTGTTCACCTAGACAGCATTCAAGCATCTAATGCCAGTAGTTCTCAAGCAGGGCGCTCTAGAGGGCCACAGTAAACTTTCATGTCACAAAATGATGTAAAAATCATTTAAAATAAGGCAAAACAAGCTTTAGCTGAATAGCTTTAGAAAAGAAATCATGATGACTAAACTTATATAATTCCTCTTTTAATATGTATATTATACATTTATAATTTATTTATTTGTATTCCTATATGATTTTAATTGCCATTTTATTTATTTATTTTTTTTTTTTAATTGCCATTTTCTATTTCTCAGAATTGTGAGATATAAATTCATAATTGTGAGTTACAATGTCAGAATTGCGAGAGTCAGAAATGTGGGATTTAAACACGCAACTGCTAAAAATAGTCAGAATTGACTTTTCTAAATCTTTTTTTCCCCCTCGCAATTCTGACTTTCTCGCAATTGACCTTTCGCAAACAGTTTGATTGACAGGTGATCTGACCAATCATAACCCCCAAATCTGCCATTTTGTCCGACAAAGCAGTCAGGGGAGTTAGAAGATTAATGTTGGTGAACTTGAACTTGAAAAATTGTGTGTACTCACGTCTTTCTGCGCTTGAAACAACATTCCTTCTGATGTTCATTCATGTTTATTTGATGCTATAAATGAACTAGTATGAAGAGATGATCGGTTCACGAGCCGCTTGAAGGAGCTACAGCGATCTGTCACCACACATTAAAGAGACTCTATATGCTATTTATTGTTTAAAAATTACAACATTTTAAATATGAAACTGTTTCATACGTTGTCAGTGTCCTCTTTGCTCCGCGATGTACTTTTCACTGCATGAGAACATGATGTGTGTCTTGTCGGGCATAGCAACAGTAACTAAAGGGCGCGGGTCTTTGTGAAGGGTCAATTGCGAGTTTATATCATGCAATTCTGAGAAAAAAGTCAGAATTACGAGTTTATAATCACAAAATTGAGCAAAAAAATATATATATCAGATGTGTGACCTAAACTCGCAATTGTGGAAAAAAGTCAGAATTGTGAGATAAAAAGCCACAATTATCTATTTTTAATTTTTATGTAAACTCATTGGTCACATGAGTGCCTGTATGAGTTTTAGAGTCAGGGGACCAAAAATTAGTGGGTAACGATGTCATTATATAGAGAAGTCTGCGCTCATGAATATTAAATCAGCTCATTCTAGACTGTCCAATCATGCTACTTAATTAATATTCATGAGCCAAAGTTGTTCCATGCCGTCTTGGCATTGAGACATCCTTCCAGAGATGTTTGCTTTTACTTTATCTAATATTAATGAATCCAGAGATCAAGTCTGGAGATCAAACAAATGTAATATTATAGCAAATTAGAAATCAAGTGTAAAAAAATCATTCAAACTTTTGAGAAAACGAAATGTATGGCTAATTACAGCTTATATTTGAAATTTGGTTTTAATGTAAGCTAAGAGAAGTAGGTTAAATTTTAATATCAGATGCCAGAGACTGAAAGTGGGAGTCCACGGCCACCCTGTACCAGCGGCCCGGCTTCAGACTCGATTGGAATCAGCTGTGAGTGTTAGTAGAGTCTCTTGTCTGTTTTTTTTGTTTTTTTGCGAGTAGCTCTATTTGTTTTCCGTGGGTGAGTGACCGTTAATGGACCTGCTGTTCAAGAAGAGCTTTTAGATGAGTCACTTACAAGGCTCCATTTCAGTTCAGATGCTGCCGTAGAAAAGTAGTTGCCTTTGTAGACAACAAGGCAAATCACTAGATTTTGGGAACAGACTTCAAGTGTGAGATTCTCAAGGAAGAATTTGGAAGATTTCTTGCCTGTGGTACATTCTGTTAGTACATTCATAGTCGGGGTTGATGGGGTCTTCGTATCCAATCTCCACTGCCCGGCTTCTCTCCTGGTACATGTAAGCCCCCCTTACCAACTTGGCACCGAAACACCAGCCCTCCCTTCTCGATAGCTCAACGTCCATCGAGACATCATCAAAAGCCTCCTGAGCACAGAGAATTCATTAGGTTGCAATAGATAACCTTATTTAAAATGCAACATTTCAGGAAATTAAAGGGATAGTTCACCCAAAAATTTAAATTCTGTCATCAATACTCTCATTTCTTTCCAAACCCATTAGACTTTTGCTCATCTTCAATCCAAGTTTAACCCAAATTAAATCTGTTCATCATACAAAGCGATCGTGTCTCTTCAGAAGACTTGGACTAAACTATTTGATTCATACGGATTTCATACGCATTCCACGTATGTCCAAAAAGCATCAACCTCCACGACTCATGACGTTCTGCACTATGTCCTATGTTATAACACATAGTACATCATGGTGTACCAAGTCGCGGAAGTTAGCGCTTTTTGAACATATGTCGAATGTGTATGGCTGTCGAAAGCTGTTATTTTACTTTATAAAGTTTTAAATAAGGATATCTGTCTTACACAAACCCATCGATTCACTTCAGGAGGCCTTTATATTAACCCCTTGGAGCCGTGTGGAGTATGTTTTATCAACAATGGATACACTTTTTTGGTCTTCAAAAACTCATCCTCCAATCATTCCCATTATAAAGCTTGGAAGAGCCAGGATATTTTTTATATAACTCTGACTCTTGTGTTTGGCTAAAAGATGTCGTGTACACCTAGGATGGCTTGAGGGTGAGTAAATCATAGGGAAATTTTCATTTTTAGGTGAACTAACCTTTTAAAGGTTCAGTCGCAAAAGCATAATCATAAAGTTTAAATCGAAGGAAAATGTTTTTGGTGTAAGAAACCTTATAAGTAGACCATAAATCTCTATTGCTAGAAAAGTGGTATATGGAGACTCAATGATGTTGCTATCAGTGTGTTGCCACTGCATGTGTATTATCACCACCATCATTTATTTCCCTTCAGGATTAATTTCAATGCAAAGATAGATTGCAAGCACCACAGTGTAAAATGTCAGTTTTGATGTTGCATTGGCTAAATGTTATCCTGTTATAACAGCATGTTTTCTGGACAGCATCTAACAATCTCACTAGCTAAAGCCCAGAATATCATCGTCTGATCCACGTTAACACCATTCATATGTGCCAGCCGTGTGTGTGTGTGCAAGGCTCACTTTGAGATAGCACTGATAGGTGTTGAAAACGACAGCTTTGTCTCTGTTGAAGATTCTCTTCATCTCCACAGTGAGTCTGCTGATGGCAGGCTGGAAATATGTCTGTTCGGCGTCCACCATCAGCCTGACGCCATTTTCCACCGCATGCTGTTCGGCACATGAGAGGCAGGCAGCGTTACAATGAGTTAAAAACACATTCATCAGCTGACAAAAAAACAGCTATCGCCACAGACAGCAGCATTTTAATTGATGTTGCACCTGTCTTTCCCAACATAACCAAGGATTTGCCAAAAAATAATGATGCTATGAACCTCAGAAATAATAATGTTGATGACACAGTGGTGCTAAAAAGTATCCGGATGCTTAATGTTCGAATGTCATTGCATTAGATAACAAAATAACAATCCAAGGGGTTTTTATATTAAAGAAAGATTGGACATGCACACTTTTCAAACCAACATTTCATATTCAAAGAAGTTTGATAGGTTTAAATGCTCAAACTATGTGACACTTTGTGGTTGTGAAATGTTATTGGAACATGTTCATAATTAATGTGATTTTCTAAAGTTTGGGGCTGGTAAGATTTCTTAATGTTTATGCATTTATTTGACAAAAAATACAGTAAAGATGGTAATATTGTGAAATATAATTGATGTGAATGAATATATATATATATATATATATATATATATATATATATATATATATATATATATATATATATATATATATATATATATATATATATACACATATATATATTTATTTTTTTTTTTTTCAAATTCTTTAAAATGTAAAATAACTATTTTCCATTTTAATATATTTTCAAATATAATTTATTCCTGTGACGCAAAGCAGAATTTTCAGTATCATTACTCCAGTCTTCAGTGTCACATGAACATGCTGATTTGCTGCTCAACAAACATTTATTATTATTATTATTTAAAAACAGTTCTGCTGGTAAATATTTTTGTGGAAACTGAAATTTTTCTTCAGGATTCTATTTGAAATAGAAACCTTTGCTGAATAAAATGATTTTTTTTTTTAAATCACATATATGGAATGCTTGTTTTCGCCACTAAATAAAAAATAAAAAAGGTAATTGCGACTTTTTATCTCACAATTCTGACTTTTTTTCTTACAATTGCGAGATTTAATTGTTTGAATATATACATTTAAAATGAATCAATTTGGAATTGTGCATTATAAAGTCAGAATTGTGTGATATAAAGTCAGAATTGTGCATTATAAAGTCAGAATTGTGTGATATAAAGTCAGAATTGTGTGATATAAAGTCAAAATTGAACTGACTTTTCTCGCAATTGACCCTTTGCAAAGACCCGCCCCCTTTAGTTACTGTTGCTACATCTGACAACCCATGCTCTCTCACACCACACATCATGTTCTCATGCAGTGAAAAACACAACGCGGAGCAAAGAGGACACTGACAACACGTCGAGAGACAAGACAGAGCAGGTTACTTTTGATATGAAAAAGTTTAAACAATAAATAGCGTATAGAGTCTCTTTAATGTGTGGTGACAGATCGCTGTAGCTCCTTCAAGCGGCTCGTGAACCGATCATCTCTTCATACTAGTTCATTTATAACATCAAATAAACATGAATGAACATCAGAAGGAATGTTGTTTCAAGCGTGGAAAGACTTGAGTTTTTCAAGTTGAAGTTCACCAACGTTAATCTACTATCTCCCCTGACTGCTTTGACAGACAAAATGGTGGATTCAGGGTTATGATTGGTCAGATCGCCTGTCAATCAAACTGCCGGCAAAGGGTCAATTGCAAATTTTTAAATCACACAATTCTTTTTTTGTCAGAATTGCGACATAAACAATTGTGAGTTATAAAGTCAAAATTTGAAAAAATTGCACTTACGTCTTATAAAGTCAGAATTGCATGATATAAACTTGCGTCGTATAAAGTTTTTCAGTATTGTGAGTTTGTAATTAACATGACTTTCTATCTCATAATTCTGACTTTTTTTCTCAGAATTGCGATATAAACAATTGTGCGTTATAAAGTCTGAATTGCGTGACATAAAGTCAGAATTCCAAGTTATAAAGTAAGAATTGAACTGATTTTTTTTTCTCGCAATTGCAAGTTTTTAATCACAAAATTCGGACTTTTTTTTGCGAGGTAAACTCAAATTTGTGAGTTATAGTCAGAATTGCGTGATATAAAGTCAGAATTGAGAGTTATAAACTCACGCTTCTGAAAAAAAAAGTATTTTTTCCCTCACAATTGCACATTATGATATGCAATTGCCAATTAAAATCAGCAATTCTGATTTATTTATTATAAAATTTATTTCTCGCAGTTCTGAGAAAAAAAGTCAGAATTGTGAGATAAAGAGTCACAATTAACTTTTTTCATTTTTTAATGCCAGAAACAAGCTTCCATACGCATGAGCACTCCAAGTCACTGTAGAATCCACCAGGTCACAGCTGCTACTCGTAAACAACTTCGATTTGTGTATTCAAGGTAACCAATTTGGAGAATAATTGTTATATGAAATCTCTAAACTTTGTTTGATTTGGTACTTCCAGGCTGAAAAACAGGAAGCACTGAACCTACTGTGAGTCACACAGCTTGTACTGCTTGTACTGCCTTTTCACAGTGCGACATAAACCCGATACATGTTCCTCACATCAAGTTGACGGGGCGGAACAGCTCTCTAACCTCCACACTCTGCTGAAGGCTTTCTCAGAATCGATCTCTGTTACATTCTTCATCCATGACTGTCTAGTAGACCATGACCTTCTGACACTCCGCATGAGTACCACAGGAGAAATATAAGAGGAACACAGCCAATGAACGCACCTTAGCCAAGACATCCAGTCGCTGAAGCATCCTTTTCATCTGCCTTTCCTCTTCCTCGGTGAACTTGGACAGAAGAGGCTCCAACTGGCCAGTCTGTTAAAAAAATAAATAAAGGAAAGAAATTCAGAATTTGAACACATATGTGTGCATTTCCATTTGAGAAGTGAATCTTACTAATAATACTATCTTTTTTCATTCTCTTTTTTTTCTGAACAGATGGTTTCCAATTATTAGACCGAGATCTTTAAGGTAAAAAGCATTTTTTTTTTCCAAAACACATTCTTGTACTTCAGTTTATTGTGCAGTAAGAAAGCCACTTCCTAAAGACTGTAAACATTGGGTCTCTATTTTACTGTAGAAACCTGTGATTTCTGTGTAAGAGGTCTAAGGGGCTGTTCACACAGAATGTGTTTTTTTCCACCGTTTTTAAATGTAAACATGGGCTATACAGATGTCACATTTCGCATTTTTTCCAACGCCTCATGCATTATATGGCATTCTAAAAATGAGGCGCTCAAGTTAAAAGAAGTTCAACTTTTAAAAACACGTCTCTAGACCTTTTTTTTCATTCTACTTGCCTGTATCTTGTATTTTTAACAGTTAAAACGCGTTCTGTGTGAACTGGCCCTAATATGGTAACTTCAATCTCAACAAATGCCCAATTTTGAAGAGGAACAACCTGTCTGTCTGACCGATCAATCTGACCGAAAGAACAGGGTTTTTGGAAACCTGTTTGGAAACAGTATTTATTAGCGGTGCTTGCTAATTGTTATTGCTCAAACTTTTATATTTACTTTTATATGTTCAGTTTTCACTTTAATTTTAGCTTAATTTTTAGTAATTTTGTTATGTGCTTGTCATTTTTATTTTATAAAACATTATTATAATAAATTATAAATATTACTGAATATTTAACAACATATTATTATTATATTTAGGTTTACTTATTTATTTATTACTTGTTTATTTTAGTTTTCATTTATTTCCAGTTCGTAATGTTAGTGTTTCAACTTAATTGCCAAGGCAGCATTTCTATATTTCATTTTAGATTCATTTCAATTAACAAAAATGTTTTTAACACTTTTAGTTGATGATTATAACATTGATAAAAACATACCTCAAATCATTCATTAGCAACCACATAGAAAAGCAGCAATCAAATTTTGTTCAGAAAATTAAAAAAAAAAAAAAAACAATTATTTTTGTGCCGAAACATTCACCTTTAAGTTATGCAACGAAAAAATGGAGACTATTTTGTGGACTTGAGATGGAAGCCAATTGTTTCTCTTGCAAGCAAAATTCCAGGCATGTCTTCATAATCTAATTACTTGGGAAAAACTCAAAAGTGTTTATAGAACCAATTAGACCAAGAGAAATCGATAACCCTTTTAATTTATGCTGTGGTTAAGGTATCCGTTTCTTGCTGTCTGCCTACCTGCAGGTTTGGGACAACTAGTAGATCGGATATCTTTGTTCTCTCGTCGATCAGACTGTTCCAATCCAGCATGTCCACCATGCTTTGGGGAACAAATAAAATAAGCATTTATATTTTAGCAGCACATCACAGATGTTGTTTTTTGTTGTTTGTTTGTTTTGTCAAATGACTTGCATGCATCATTAAAGAACTGGTCGATTCTTCAGAGCAAAGTGCTCTTATATGAGTCTAGTAACTGAGGAGTTTAGTTAACTCAAGGGGTTCAAACAGAGGGGGGCAGAGTAATGAAGCACCCGTGGAATAGTCATTGAGTAGCTCTCCTCAGTTCATAAGATAACTTCATTGTCTGGCATTGATTGAGAAGATTTACAAGTCTGAGTGTCAGAACAGCTACGGGAAACTGGTGTTTCTCACCCTGATGAGTGCAGTCGTCCATCAGAGAAGCAACTCTGAATGTTGCCTTGAGCTCCCAGCCTGGCAAGACATGTCTGCAAAGAAAACACACATTTTCATCCATCAGACCAAACACTCCAAAAAGACTGTGATTAAAGAGATAATTCACCTCAAATGAACCCATCTGGGGTTTAGTGTTCCATGGAACACAAAATGAAACATTTTGAAGAAAGTTACAGTTCTTAAGGCCCGTTCACACCAACTATAATGATAACTGTTAAAGCTTTCACACCAACTTACGATAACGTTCTGTTTATTATAAGCACATGCTGCAGTTCTGTCATCTGCCACTTTAAACACTCGAACTCTTTAAAGAAGGCTGGATTCTGATTGGACGTCAATGTTTGTTGGAAAAAAATCATTTTGTAAGTTTTTTCCAGTGATATTGTTTAGTGTTTTCCAGTGTTATTGTGTTTTGGACTCCGCTATTCTTCAACATTTAGAACAAAATCTTTATCCTTATTATGATTATCATCCTTGGTGTGTATGACATTCCAAGTTAATTTATAGCTTTACATGTGAGGAAAATATTTTCGAAATTCAAGCTAAAAAAAACTCTCATATATTATTTGCACATCTGCACAAATAACAACTTGCATATCAGTGCTTTCAGCACACAAAGCTATTCTAATGGGAATTTTAAGGTGTTTCCTTTGTCCTTTTTGTAGCTTCACATCCCGTGGCCACAGTATAATTTTAATGTACGCAAAATAACAGGGTGGAACTTTTGAAGAATTTCTCCTTTGTGTTCCACGGAAGGAATAATGTCAAAGGAAAGAAACTGATGACAGAATTTTCTTAATTAGTGCACTACCACAATGAATGAAAAAGTTCAGACATGCATTTGTTTTTAGTGACATATTGAGGTCATTCCTGGTATTCGGTGCCTTTTTGCCATCATAAAATGTAGAAAAACAAACTCAGTTTTAAGAAGAATACATTAATAATAAATTACTTTCACAATCACTATGTTCACTCTCAGTGTCCACTCTACTAGCCCTTCAGGTTTAACCGGGTGGACATTCTGATCTAAAATCAGCCAATGCACTGTTTGAGCAAAAGCTAACATAGAAAATTACAGGATAAACCAAATAAAGAATTGGATGGTATTTAAAACTGTAATTTTAAAAATATGATTTTTCTAATAACTTTCGTCCATATTTTCCTTAACAGGGTTGACATACGATGGTTGACCACATCAAATTTGAAAGATAAAAATGGTAAAAATAGACAGTTAAAATAATCAAGGATCTCACTCACTTGCCCAAGTTGTTTTCCCTCCAAAGAAGTGAAGTTTTATGATTTAAATTGTCCAACTTTCGTTTAAAAGGAAAGTAGTCAAAAATAACAGTGTGGACATAAAAATTGAGGGACAAGCTAAAAACCTTGATTATAATTGTTAAAATGAATTAAATAATTGAAATATATATATATATATATATATACATTAGAGAGAATTATTACTGACAATGTACAAATTTTTTGGAAAAAAGTAGTTCAAAATGCTGCAAGTCTTTAATCGATTTCAATATGCTTAGAGTTCAAATAGTGTTGATTATAATTAAGACAGGTTTAAAATTGATATCGTTCAACATTTTACTGCCTTAATTATAATAATAATAATAATAAGATCATGATCTTTACTGGGGACAAAAAAGGCACAGAATCCAAGGAATGGCCCATTGGTGATTATGTGGTAGTTTAGTGGTTAAAAATCTGGGCTGTAAGATAAACCTCGTCAATTCATGTAGTATCACAATTGTACCCTTGAGCAAAACCTTTAATGGAAATGATGTTGTATAAATGTCCCATCCCATGTAAGTTGCTTTGGATGCAAGTGTCTGCTAAAAGACTACTTAATTATTTATTGTCATGTTAATTACATTTTACCATTAAAATGAATGCAGCTCATATTGCAATACAGCCTCCAGCTGCTTGCTGTAGGTCAGATTTGTTACAGCTGCCTTACGGTCCTTTTGCAGTATTAAACACGCTTTAGTGTCGGTTGATCTGTGCGTTTGGCCGCAATTTGAACCCAAGCCATACCTGCAATTGCTCTAGATCCAGTTTCTGCTCCAGCACCTCCATGCCGTCTTTCCCCTGCTTGGCAGCCAGGAAACTGAAAAAACGTCTCCATTTCACCAGCACCTCGGAGAACTGGAGCTACAGACGCCCGAGGGAAGGATGAAGAGCCTGTTTAGTTCACCAAGGTGACGGATTTTAACCCGTGTTTTCTGATGAATGAACCCTGCCTGAACCTCAGTCTTACCAGGAATTGTGGGCGCCCCAGGGCAGTCATCTTAATAGCCGAGAAACCATCTTCAGTACTTCCACCTGAGCAGGCAGGTGATTTTCTTTTAGAGTTATTTTAGAGGTAACTGCAGCAATGAAAGTGAAACTGCCTTTTTAGGAGCATTTTTTCTGGAAACACTGAATGAATTCTATGCAGTTATAGTGGGTGTTTCTCCAATAGTGCTGGCATAATGGAAAACCAATATAAATGCTTTCAAAAGTTGGTCAGCTCCATGCTTTCTTGGCACTCTTAAACACTAAAATACTTACAATAACCTGTAAAATAAATACACAACAAAGAATTAAAGGAACAACAGCATAAATGTTTGCACCGCTTTCAATGAATAGAGTACATTTTGATGTCCCATTACTTTTTAAAAGAGGCCCAAGTCTCGCAAACCGAAAAGATTCTTGAAGCAAGCCCGAAAACAGCGTTACAGAAAAATCTACTTGCTGCAAGACTGTTTACTTGAGAGCAGAAGTGTTTTAAAACTTGCTCTGCCATGTAAAAAGCGCACACTCGCACCAAAACTGTCTTATCTAGTTACCCACTAAAATGTACGTTTCCAAAAATGAACATAACAGCTTCAAAATTCAAGTTTTTGGTATGGGTGTGTGTACTTTACATCGTAGAATAAAACGCCAAAAATTATTTACCACAGGCTTTATTTTACTCATGAATTGAAAAAGCCTATTTTAAAACCCCAAAGGAAAATCTCAAGGGAGACTTGACATCATCATGGCCATACAACTTCAGTTTTCCCAGAACATTTTGCCTGGATCAAAAAATATTGTGCATTTCTATCTGAAAATTTAGTCCAAACCCTATCCCTACCTCTAAACCTAACCCTACCCATAACTTATCCCAGAGTGAAATGATCGGTGAATAACACTGATATAGAAGCACCAAACCCTGGTTGTAGGCCTTAACTTGACCCTCAAATCTGATTGGTGGATTGGAATGTTGTTCCAGGATCAATAAAGATGTTGATCCCGGTACATGTTGTAATCACGTTCACAAAACGGTGATGGCACAACTATACACAAGCTTTTTCCCAACACAAGCTTCTATGCGTATTATTCTGTCACGTATACAGCAATGTTGAGACCAAATATCATTCAGTGATATTCTCACTCACCAACAAAGTTGTTGCCTTTTTCATTACATTGACTTCTGACTGATCTAACTCCCATTGCTCGAGTCTCCCGCTCTCCTGATTAGTATAAGCAGAAGTGTCCAGATGTGCAGTTCCATTTTCTCTGCATCCCTTTTGATCAGAAACACCATCAGCTATACTGGCTCAAATAGGCTTGACTGTCTTTTTGACATTTTGGCGATATTAACATTTTTATTTGAATAATTCATCATGTATAAACACTCTCTCCAATCTTTCTGCTGCCCACTGTGCTCAAAACAATAAGCCGTAAGCACCAGTCAATAAGAGTGATTTTGAACTGAAGAAAGCTGATTGGTCAAAAATATATATGTTGAGGGCCATTAGCAAAACATAACCTCCAAATTCCTCTGCGTAAACCTGCGCTCACACTGTTACCATGTAATGCATTTGTTAATGCAAACAAAACAAAAAATCAGACATTTCCAAAACAGGATTTGGCTCAAATTAAGCAATGGGCACATTAACACACGGGGTTCCATGGGCTGAATCCCAGGGGCCTACAAACAGCATGAAAAGACAACAATATTTTTAAATACTTATTTTTATATATGGGAATTTACAGGAGTGACAAATGCATACTATAAGGGAACTCAGACCAGTAAACTTTCAGGACTCGCGACTGCATTTTTCGGCGAAGCCTTGCTGTGTTAATAGACCTGGAATGGACAACTAGTTTTCTATAACATCATATGTCATATGGTGCGAGAGAGCCAGTATTTAAGCTGCTGTTGGTTAATTTGACAGATGAAGCCTCGACTTTTGTCATTTCAAATGTGATAAGACTTTACAGTTTTATTTATGTTGCCATCTTTGACATTACTTTAGTCACTGTCACTATTGTTACAGTTGATAGATCCCATTGTGCATTCATACAGACATCGAGACACAACTGTAAGCTGCTGTGTGAACAGGACATTTCAAGAATCACAAACGCAGTTGTCAATCCCAAACACTGACAGTGTGAATGTAGCCAGTGAGCAGGTCTACGCTAAAAAAAAAATAAAAAAAATACAAAGAATCAAAAAAAGAATACAAAAAAAAAAAATCAATTTTAGACTTTTCAGCTAGAAAAAACAAGGAAGTTATGTTTCTAAAGTTAGTCATTTTAATTTATTCATATAGAAAATGAGCACAAATTTAAATGTTTTTGACTAATTGCCAGGTGCCATTTTTCTTCGGGGTGGGGGGGGCTATTGTAATGCTGTAGCCCAGGGGCCTGTGTTTATCTAAGACTTATCTAAGTGTTTACACCAGGTATTAAGATGTGTTTTCAGATCACAAGTAGACGAAGGAAACACATTCCTGTTTACACCTGGTGTTTTAATCTGTCTCTTTTGTTCACTTTCAACCACTTCCTGTCCTGATTTCTTCAAGAGGAGTGTCTATGGGCAGGTAAAAACAACGGACAAGTGTTCACTGTTGGCCAGAGAACTGGCCCCCCGACTAAGCCTGGTTTCTCCAAAGGTTTTTTTCTCCATTTGTTGGAGTTTTGGTTCCTTGTCGCTGTTGCCTTTGGCTTGCTTAAGTTGGGGACACTTGCTTGATATTCAGCAGTGTTTTTGATATGCCTGCATTGGCGCCGTTGTATGCGAACTGAGCTGAGCCGGACGATTATGTCACTGTTTTCTGCAGTGCTGATATACATAAATTAACTAGACTAATAACTATTGATATTTGCAACGGTACGAATCAATAATATATAGAATAATCTGGACAATGACACCATTTTCTTTGGGAGCTGCTGTGCAGCCAAAAATGATTTGCCAATTATTAATGTAAAGCTGCTTCGCCACAATTTGCATTGTAAAAAGCGCTATAAGTGCTTGGTAAGTTTTGGTCTTCAGCCGACAAAGCTTAAATTCCTTCTGGCTGGTGTGCTTCCCATATTGTTTACACATTACTTCAGTAGGCGGTCTTTTACGGCTGTTTGAATGCATTCGACCACATGACAATATACACATCAAAAGCAATCCAGTCAATGTGTTTTCGACTACCTTTGGAAGTGGACAAGCTCAAAACCATTTACACCTTGTTCACACCTGTATGTAGCGTCATCCACTTGTGATCCGATGCATCTTAGAAGGATTAGTTCACTTACTCACCCTCGAGCCATCATAGGTGTGTATAACTGTCTTCTTTCAGATGAACACAATTAGAGTAATATTAATAATCACCCTGATACTCCTAAGATTTATAAAGGTAGTGCATGGAAACCACCCGTTTTAAACTCATGAAAGTGTATCCATCCATAATAAACATACTCCACATGGCATCCTTCACACTGTTACGCTTGTTTCATAAGTGTGTTTTGAACTGCGAGAGGCGTTACACTTTCTTCGTAAGTTGAATACGGAAGGCGGTCTGGCGGAAGCTAGTTATTTTAATTCATAACGTGTTAAATATGGATAATTGCAACAAATGCATTGCTCCGCTTCAGAATGGATATGTTTATGATGGATAGATGCAATTTTTTGAGTTTCAAACAGGTGGTTTCCGTACACTGCCATTAAAAAACTTAAAAGCATTAGTGTGAATATTAATATAACTCAGATTGTGTTTGTCTGAAAGAAGAAAGTCATATACACCTAAGATGGCTTGAGGGTGAGTAAATCATGGGGTAATTTTCATTTTAAAGTGAACTAACCCTTTATTACCAGGTGTAAACAAAGGCACATGAACTCTCAAATAAATATTATCATCTCACAAAGTGTGGCTTGTGTATTTTGCAGCACTTTCTGGCAAACAAAATACTATTGATTAATTATATACAAATTATCTAAACTTTAGTAAAATGATAAAAAAAAAGGAGCTGGATTATGACAATTCAGGGCCTTCAAGTTAAAAATGTTGAGAAGCACTGCATTCAGAGAGACACTCAAAAATGTGGTCAAATCATGTCAAATGAAACACACACACACACACAGATCATATAGCATTTAGTTGTTGCATTGATTAACATTATAAGAAGGTCAAATAAATAAAATAGACTTAATTTTTAGGTTTTAGGACCTACTTTGTACCTATTTGTTCAAAGTACCCTACTTTGTGTTTTGGTGACTGCATTATAGCTTCTGGCATTTGTTTTACTTGTAAAATGAGTTGAATTCCAAAGCTAATTACTAATCAGCTTTAATAGATGGTCTGTTACCTGAGGCTTTGATGCATTTCAGGAAAGTCTCCATGTGCTGGTCGCATTTCGCCTCATCGGCATAGAAATACGTACGAGCGCTCATCACGCCCTCACGGCGATCGCCGAACTTACGATGGGCTGTGAATTTCTTCTCCCGGTGGTCAACTCCTGAATGTCGAAAAGGGAAAATTTGACCTTTTTCTTCAATATTACAGAAGAATTGAAATGTTAAAAAGGTGCAGATACTCACCAGGGCTTTCTTTCTCTGATGTAGACATGCAAGATCTATCAAAAAAGAAAGAGAAATTGACATTTTTAATAAAACAGGGGACTAATGAAACCAACTACTTGTTCTTTAGGTCTTTTTAGAGACCTTTAGCCAACAAAATGAAGAAACAGCAGTTTCTGTGGGGAGGAATCAATAATAACTGCAGAGGCTGCTATGAAGTCACTTTACTGTGGTGCACTTCTGCTATTTGTTTCCCTTCTATATTTCAGGGTCAGCACTTAGAGTCACAGACTGACTCTCGCCTGATGTCTATGCTTATACCCACATCATGCATCTAAACTCTCTGCTGTACTGCACTGACGCTCAGACCAGGCATTCAAACCAACTCAAAGGTTACACAGCCACATGGGGCAGTGATTTGTTTAGATTGAGTTCCTGTGATCTCCACATCCTTCGAACGGCCTCCGCACTTCCCCATCCACCCACACCGCCGCGCTTGCGCTGCATGGGGCGGCTCAGTGGAGACAATGTTTTGACGTCTGTAATGTTCCAACAGGAAGGAATGTTGAGATGTTGATGGGGTCATTAGCGGACAGACTCGAGCCCTTCCAGGCTTAAAGTGCTCAGTCAATGCCTCGGCCTGCAGCTAAACAAAACAGAGTTATGCAAGCAACAGAAGACAAAGATAGTTGTCCGGTTTGGACCAGAATCGTACTCATTTTAAAATGCACAAGTGGTAGAGCGAGTGAGACCATCACTTTATCTCGTATCATCAAAATGCAGTAACAGAATATTAATGCACAAGATGTAAAACTTAATTTACAATGATGCAAAAAGAAAACCATTTGAAGACCATTTTTTGCATTTAAACCACTCTCTTCATGTTGTCAAAATAAATAAATCAAACTCAAAATGTGAAAAGTACATTGTAAAGTGTAACTGTAAATATACATCATAGTAGAATTTGCTGCAAGAAATTAAATGCATGCCGTTTTTAATAATGTTTTATATATGCAGTATTTTATTTTTTATTACTGTATATAATTAATTACCAGGAATTTATTCAATTAATGAGATTAGTCATCATCACCAGAAATCAGCATAAAAGTAATACATTTAATATTTATTTTTTTACTTATTTATTTTCCAGCAAAGAGACTTGGTCCGACATCAGCTGAATTTTAGAGCAGATAATTCATAAATCAATGCATGCAAGTCAATTACAGCCGACCGATGGTTGTTATTATAATAATGGCTGTCTGCACAAGACCAAGACATACCAATAACAGCATTTTCCTCAAAATGACACACGGCAGGAATGGCGTCTGAGAAATCATGGAATGATCAGCCTGGGTTGCTGCATATTAGATAGCAACCTACTCAAATGCCACATCCTCCAGCATTCTCCGTCTATCACACCCTTGATAATGCAGAAAAGCCAAGCTGAGCACTCTATTCTGTATAACAGCATTACAGGATCCATTGGGGTGGATGTTAATGCAATATTGATAGGGGCAGAGGCTCTAAAACACACATCACGAACATAAATTAGCTTTTATTAGCCAGTGACCAGCCAGGGTCCTCTGTGGTTGTAAAGAGCATTTCCAATAAATGCTCCATTTCAGCTCATTTCTTCTGTGAGGTGAGAGATTGTGGTGATTTAGCGCCCCTCTCAGGTGATGGGGAGAACTGCACTTATGTCTGAAAAGAAATCCGAGGAAGGACGTCTATAAAATTGCTCAGACCTCTGACAGCGGCGTTCAGAAATGAGAGCAGTGAGGTGGAGGAGAAGTCCATTTATTGGATATCACTCTGTATCACTGGCTTTTCCTCATAATCCAAATGACACATCATCTATATCTCCATATCTCTCTCTCTCAGTTCTCAGGCAATACATTTCATTTATATTTCCAGCAAGAGACCCTCGGGTACGGCACTGACACTCTGTAATTTCCAAAAGGTCAATGACAGGAACAAATGAAGACATTTTTTAATCAAATGTCATAACGTTGACACAGCTGTTGAAATGTATGTGAGGCTAATGGTTAAGGACCTGGGCTGGTAACAGAAAGGTCACAGGTTCAGTTCCAGGTCAGAATGAATGACAAAGAGTTGCCTTTGAGAATTATTAAGAACAAACCTCCAAGCAGACATACGGACAATAGTCTGCATTTCTAGACTGTAATTAGTATACAAAAAGTTGCATGAAATGAAAACTGTCTGCCAAATAATGTGCAAATGTCACAGTAATTCTAACAAACAGTAAATAAAGGGTATAAATATTTTTTAAAAAGTTAAATATGCACTGGTTGCTAGGGCATTACTAGATGGCGGCTTACTCAAAAGGAGTATTATAGTTTTATTATCGCTAATTAAAGGTACAATATGCAATTTTTTTACATTAAAATATCCAAAAAACACTTATTGAGTACTTACATTATCCTAAATGTTTCCAAGAATTTGTACATTCAGAGAAATTCACAATTTTAAATAGTGCGCATCCCTCTCTCATCACTTTCACCTGTCAGTGATGTAATATCTGCGTTTTCCCTGGTTTCCACTTGTACTGCACAGTAACCATGGCAACAGACACGGACAGCTGCGTAACGTTTAGCGCCACGTTGCAGTTGTTTCATTCAAACATTACGGACCATGGCAAGCAAACTTTGGGAAGAAAGGAGAAATAAAACGAGGATCAATATCGGCGTGGTGTTTCTGAGATGGCGAGAGCTTTACGACAAACTTCGACTCGACAGAGTTCTTTTCCACGACTTATTTTGCCTAATAACTATTTTTAACAGTTATATATTTAGCTTATATATTTACATACCATGATGAGAGAAAAAGATAAAATCTCTAAGCAAAAGCACATAACCAACTTAGTAAAAATTAAACAAATTAAAATGAAAACTGAAAAATAAAAGCTAATTGAAAACATTAACAAAAACTATAATAGTACATAAAAAAAATAATATTAAAATAACAATGGTTGCTATGATATTCTGGTGCCTAAATATTGCCCTTCAATATCTACAAGTCTACTAGCCTGTGTTATAGACTGTCAGAAAAATCATAAGTCTTATTCTCAAGATGCTGAATGAATTGCAATATCATTCCCGTCCGCAGCACAAACGCACGTGACAGGTTAAATGCTAAAGTTTATTACATAATATTAGGGGTAGTATGTGAAGTTTATTCCAAATCCCAATCCTAGAAATGTTGGGAAATAAAAATAATTAAATATATTAAATAAATAAATAACTAAAGTTAAGTAAACATGAAATAAATAAAAAATTAAACCTAAAAACAGTAATATGTATTATTATTAATAATAATAAAAAAATGATAAAATGCACATAACCAAATGTCTGTCAGGGGGAAATTGTAAGTCTAATGATTATAATAGTAAGTCTGATGATAAACTCCAAAGTTTAATACATAAGGTCAAGGGTAATATGCAAATTATACAACAAATTTGTTCCAAATAAGTGTCTGATTGGGCACACACTTCATATCTCGCTCATTTTGTGTCAAATAAAGTCCAGCAATTTCTATCGACTTCTTTTTGGAGTCTTAATTAGGGTTGTCAGGCACCCCATCCCCTCAATAATTCACTCCGTGGACAGGGATTTGCTCAAATCCCTGAACCCTAAATATGAGCAATAGTGATGTTTGCCTTAAAGAAGCAGGTCTGAAGCTTAAATAATCCTGCAGTTGTCTTAACCCTTGTGCATTGTTCAAATTCACTACCCTTTCATTATGTTCGTGGCTGAAAACAGCCACGATTTTAACTGCTCTAAAAATGTATCAGATAAATATTTTTTTCAAATTTTTTTGCTTAAATCTATTAATCAACCTCAGTCCTGATCAAAACTACTAATTTTTTTTTTTAAAAATTCAGGATTTTAACTCTTTAAAACGTTAAAATCTGACGCTGCACAAAAACTAACAACGCATCAAAGCCAATGTTGTTTCTAATCTTTGACACGTTTTTTCCCAAATCAGTGACATCATTTATGAATTTGGCAATTAAAGAGTTAAAATCCTGAAATTCTTTTTTAAATTTAGTAGTTTTGATTTGATTTGAAAAAAATATTTATCTGATACATTTTTAAAGCAGTTAAAATTTCGTGGCTGTTTTCAGCCACGAACACAACGAAAGGGTAGTGAATTTGCCCACAGAGTACTGTTGAGTTTTTGAACATTTTCAAAGCATTTTCCCAAAATATGTGTCAAAATAAGATTTGTCACCAAAAATCATTCCATTTGCTGAAACACGGAGAAAGTTATGGCCAAATTAACACTCAAAAATTCCCCATAGTGGATGAAAACATCCCGAACAGCACAGAAGGGTTAATAAAGTATAAACTACTATGAAACATTTTCTCTAGTGGAAATAGAGAGCAGCTCTCTGTTTGTATGTGTACCATGAGACCAAATTCCTAAACAGTGAGCGTGTTGACAGCCTAAATATAAGCCAATCAGAAACAACGGGCATTGACCGAAACGGCCAATAGGATCTTGGCTTTATGTTTACATCTGTGACAGCAGATCAAATCTCAGGCTATTTCTGTGAGCTCTCCACATGAGCACAAATCGCAGCATGGCCATTAACCTCCAGCGCCTCTACTGAAAAGTAGTTAGTTTGATGCAAAGCAGGTCTTAAAGACTAATCAGACCAAAAGACTTTGGATGCATACTGCCTTTCAAACTAGAGGGGCCTAGAAAGGAGAAAGTTTTTAAGGATTCACTAAACTAACTGTCAAAAACTGCAGGTTGATATAAAAATCTTAATGAGATGCTTTAAATTAAGCACTACAGCTCTCTATGGAGCAATATAATTGCACTCATTTATATTCTGTTCTTATACCAGCATGATCTATATCACTGATTTATTTATTTGGCTCTTAATTGGTCAGATCTGAATCATGGATTCTGTGAATAAATGCCTGCAGACCAGTTAAAATGTTCAGCTGAACATCTTGAGTAACATTCTCCTATCTAGATGATAGGCACTGTATTTTGTTAAATTGCTCCCAATCTTTCCACTGTGGAACCTACGATCGATTGAAGCAGCTTAAACATGGTAGTTTGCGGATGTAGGGACAAGAACTACAAGAGACCACTTACTCCATCTCTTTCCTCTCAGCTTCTTCCTGTGAGAGATCCTCTTCTACGCTATAATCCAGCACAGCTCCCACTCCGTACGCTTGGTTCTTCTGCACTACGGGCCTGATGGACTGATGGTCCTCGCCTGCCACAAACTGACCGTAGAACGTCATCTTCATAAACTGCTCAAACATCTTCTGCCCAAACAACTTCTTGCTGAGATCAATTATCTGAAGGAGACAGACATCTTGTCAGAACATGCACATTTTAGTATTATCTGATTTTATTTTTAGCAAGATTTAAAGGAATAGCTCACCCAAAACTGAAAATTCTGTCACCATATACTTGCCCTCAAGTTGTTCCAAACCTGTATAAAAAATCTTTTTGTTCTGCTGAACACACAGGAAGATATTTTGAAGAATGTTTGTAATCAAACAGTTGTGGGGCACAATTGACTTTCATAGTATGGGGAAAAACAAAATAATACAATAGAAGTCAATGGTGCCCCACAACTATTTGGTTACATACAGGGCCTAAAACTAACTTTTTACCACACTAAGCAATGGTCGGTGAGTTAGTTCACCTAAAAATAAAAATTCTGTCATTAATTACTCACCTTCATGTCGTTCTACACCCGTAAGACCTTCGTTCATCTTCAGAACACAAATGAAGATATTTTTGATCAAATCTGATGGTTCAGTGATTCCTCTATTGACAGTAAGACAATTTACACTTTCAATGTCCAGAAAGACACTAAAACATATTTAAAACAGTTCATGTGAGTACAGTGGGTCAACCTTAATATTATAAAGCGACGAGAATACTTTTTGTGCGCCAAAAAACCAAAATAATGACTTTGACAATATCTAGTGATGGCCGATTTCAAAACACTGCTTAGAAGCTTTACGAATCTTTTGTTTCAAATCAGGGGTTCGGAGCACCAAAGTCACATGATTTCAGTAACATCATAAATGTTTCGAAAGTTCAATAGTTTTCGTGATTTTGGCAGTTTGATACGTGAACCGAACCACTGATTGAAACAAAAGATTTGTAAAGCTTCATGAAGCAGTGTTTTGAAATCAGCCATCACTAGATCTCACTAGATTCTTGACACTTTACAATATTAAGGTTGAACCAATATGTTTTAGTATCTTTCTGGGCATCTGAAAGTGTTAATTACCTTACTGGCAATAGAGGAATCACTGAGCCATCGGATTTCATCAAAAAAATCTTAATTTATGTTCCGAAGGTCTTACAGGTGTAGAACGACATGAGGGTGAGGAATTAATGACAATATTTTCATTTTTGGGTGAAATAACGCTTTAATTTATTGGCTATGAATATTTTTTTTACCAGCCATGAAACATAAGAGAAAGTCAAGTCAAGAGCAATGAGAGATTGTTCTTTGTCTTTTGTTGTTTGATTAACATTAAAAATATAATTTTAATGAATATTAATGAATGAATGTGAGTATTAGGCTGCTGTCACTTTAAGAGCTAAAGCACGGATCCAATATAATGAAACGCATTAATTTTATTTCTCAACTGTTTTCGTTCAGTGAAGACCTTAACTGACTATGTTATGATTACAAAGATAGGCCTACTTCCCAAGACGGGCATTTTGACAGATTTGTTTGAATATTTCTATTCAAGTGCAAGAAGACATGAAAAAGCGCTTAATAGGGGTTACGCGCAATTTAACTTTTTAAATTGATGCAATTGTATGTGCCTCAAAAAAATTTGCTGTTTTATTCAAGATAACTTAAAAGGAGTGAGCAAATATGAGCACAACTTATGTCTCTCATATATGCAGATTGATATCTAAAAACTTTTTTCATTGTTTCTTTTTCACACTAACATTTAGATATTTAATAGAATAAAACACCTATAACAATTACTAGGTAGATTCGCTGATTACCTTAAAAGTCCATAGATATCCCATCAGTTCATACTGCTGTTAACACTTTCTCTGACAAGCGGATGCACTGAGACCAGTTTTCCGGTTTGGTCATGTGACGTTCCACATATACCCTATTCAGTACTCATCTCTCCGAGATGTGGATTTGTGGGCGCACATGTCGGATGCTTGCATACAGAAAACTTCCCACAAAGTGCACGAGTAACGAATCGAGTTCCCTTTCACGTCTTCTTGAGCTTGAATATTTAAATTGGCGAGGCTTAAACGTTCGTGATGACGCAGCGCTGGCCTGTCAACTGTACAGAGCGCTTGTTCACATTCATTTTCTCACAATTTTGCATTGTTAAAATTTATAAAAATGTTTCCGACCAACTGCCGATTCATATATTGGCCAACACCGATTTTTACTTGCATTTGGCGCTTGGTGTTAATTTTAGGCACTGGTTACAAACATTCTTCAAAATATCTTCCATTGTGTTCAACAGAACAAAGAAATTTACACAAATTAAGTAAATGATGACAGAATTTTCATTTTTGGGTGAACTATCCATCCTTTATATTCTTCGAGATAAGCATTCAACACACTGATATATGCATGAATGACTCATTGGAAATAATATCGTTCTTGTTTTTGCTTGTAAATTACTTTGACTTAAATGTCAATTGTTTATTTAATGTAATGACATTCATACACACGTTTAAGTGTGGCATAGGTGTCCTATATCCACTGTATATGGATGATAACATGAGTAATTTGGCATTTAATGTTCAGTGAATCCATGGAAATCATGATGGATGGTCTCTGTGATCTGTTATAAATTAAACCACAATATATATATATATTTAGAGGAATATATTGCCGAATTAAGGAGGTAAAATGTATTGAACATGTAGGGTTGGCCAATGAAGATAGCACTAAATTAACTACAAGTTACAACTAATAGTTTAGTCTGTAGGGCATTTAATATATTAACACCAAGGTTTTAACCAGGGGTCTGTAAAAACACTGCAGATTTATGATCAGATCGGACAGAGCAACATTTGCCATCGCAGAGTTTTGTTAGTTAAGCGTTTTTAATCGATTCAGACAAGTCAATGTTTCAATGGCCGATTCACACAGTCACTTTTCTTCATTCTTGAATCAAGAATCAACCATTTGAGAGAGTCAGCTGGATGACCAATTGACCCTTCGCAAAGTCCCGCCCCCTTTAGTTACTGTTGCTATGTCCGATAAGCCATGGGCTCTCACGCCACACATCACGTTCTCACGCAGTGAACAATATATCCCGGAGCAAAGAGGACACTGACAACGTATGAAGCGGTTTCATATTTAATATATCGTAATTTTTTAAAGAAGTTTAAACAATAAATAGCGTATAGAGTCTCTTTAATGTGTGGTGACAGATCGCTGTAGCTCCTTGTGAACCGATCATCTCTTCATACTAGTTCATTTATAGCATCAAATAAACATGAATGAACATCAGAAGGAATGTTGTTTCAAGCGCGGAAAGACGTGAGTACACACAATTTTTCAAGTTCAAGTTCACCAACGTTAATCTACTAACTCCCCTGACTGCTGACAAAATGGCGGATTCGGGATTATGATTGGTCAGATCGCCTGTCAATCAAACTGTTTGCGGAGGGTCTGATTTAATTTGCAACCGTGATATTGTGAAATATTATTACAAATTAAAAGAACTGTTTTCTATTTTAACATATTTTAATGTAATTTATTCCTGAATTCTCAGCATCATCACATCAGTGTCACATCATTCATTTGCTCAAGACACATCTTACACATACATTAGCTAATAAAATGATAGTGTTTTAAATTATGATTACAAAGAATACTTTTATCTCAATTTTTATAGTTTGTAAAGTTTGAAACCCTGTGTGTGTTTCCACCTCCAAGTTGCCTAATAGTCACAAAGACCTGTCCTTCTGTCCTTGCCAGTAATCTTGACTCTAGTAACTCTACACACCAAGCACATGACTTCTCCCTGGCAACGTGCCATTCCTGGACAATGACACAAAAGCAATTCCAGACAGAAACATGGAAGTCTGTCATTAACAGCACAGCACATGCAAGAACAGAATGCCCCTGCTTTCTGTTTAATGCCACATGAATTCTATGAGCATTAAATATATTACATACCTCTTTATTCTTATCAACCAGGATGTCATAAGAGCACAGTTTGAAAACTACCAAGCCTCTAAGTAACTCAAGAGTGTCTTTGCTCTTGTAGGCTTCTTTGGTCTGTTCAAAGTCAATGGAGATCTTGTTACTGAAGGATTCATGCTCCTCTTGTGTGTTTGTTTTGGTTGGATGTAACGCTTGCACACCATGACGAGTGGAGGTCACCAAACTCCTAATATTTCTGTGACGAGTCGCGAGCCCTAAAGCTGCAATATTTGTGCGGAGAGACATCAATTCGAGACTTCTGTACTGACAGTTTAAAAAAAAAAAACAGATATAGGTCGCCTGCTGTTTTTTGGAAACCACTCACATTAAACGCTACCTGTGGCTGGGCCCCGCCCCATATTCAAATCTGCGCTGACTGATTGGTTCAAATTCCGTGACGTTCCTGTTTACTGACATAACACATGCATGGGTTGCCATAAAAGGAATGCTGTTGGGCAGTTTTATAACTCTGAGATGTAAATGAAAGTACAGATTAATTTAGTTAGCATTACGCATATAATATTCACTGAACAAAATAAATACCGTTTCTTCTAGCTTTTTGTCGTTAGTCTTGTGACGTAGGCTGCGTGACGTGACATTTGTAGTGCACGTTCCATGAAGTTAACAGCGGGGGGAGCCGTTGCATTGTAATTTACTTTTACAAGGCTTGTTTTTGGCTAATGTGACAAAACTTCTGGAGACATTTGAAAAAAAAAAATAATTCATAATAACAACAACTTTTATTTGCTTATTCAAAAGTGTTTTTTATTCATTCAAGATATGTATGAATGTATTTAGTCGTGTATGAGGAGACGAGACGCGTGAATGCGCTCGTGCGCGGGCATGTTGAGGCTGTTAGTAAGGCTGGATAGATCCACGGATAAATCCCATAGTCACACCCACTCGACGAGGAGCTGCTCTGGTGGTTTCGGTTAGAATTTGGGAAACCGCTGCACGCCAAAGAGAGCAGGCACACCGAATTCCCAAGAGCCAGAGATAGGATCACTAATTAGGAATTTCCCCTCTGAAAAGAGAACGATCCGTTTTAAAGTGCCCGTTTCTTTTCCAAAATGGACGCGCATAAAGTTTTGCAGACCTTTTTTTCTTGACATGTTTAGATGCAGAATAACGTGTCTGAAAATCGACATTTTGGAAATAACAGGAATATAAGAGAGTCAGAAGTTTCCAACAATGCACCAGATACACGCGCCAGTGTTTGGAGAGCTTAATAAAAGCAGAAGTTCTCCTCAGGAACTGGGGCTGGACGGAGGGAATAACTGTTGGGTTTTATAACTTCTGCGCCCTCTCCTCCTCTTTTCTCTTCTCTGCCTCAGACTTTGGAGTCTGAAAGAGAGTGGATAAACGATTTATGCGGATAAAGTAGCTTAAAGACGAAGGTTTTGAGACTTTGGAGATACAGAATATCCCATTGTAAAAGAAAGGAATGCTGAGCAGAAGAGGCGCATGGAGAGATGCTGTTTCTTCTACCATGGATCTAAAGGGCACTTTAGCGGTTTTAGTGCTTTTGCTTCCATGCTTTTGTCCCGTTTTCAGTCAAGAACTCAATCCAAAGGGCAGGAACGTGTGCAAAGTTTCAGGGTAAGTTGGATAACTTTAAGGTGGAAAGGAAATGAATAAAGCATTAATGGATTCTGCACATATGGTTGACTCAATGCATGATATGAAGCAAAAAAAAGTAGCTTATATAAATAGGCTAGGTATGAAAATTAAAAAAAAGTGCAGCAAACATTTCCATGAGCTTCAAGAAAACATTCATGGAAAAGAAAAAGTATGTTCAATTAAGTTTTCAAATTAAAAATGATAAAGTGTTTTACATTCATATTTTCTTTAAAGTTAAAAACAGTTTGTCATATCTGATTTTTTTTCTTTCTTTGTTTTTTTTTTTTAATACTATTGAACTATAGCCTAATGTATGAAAGTGCACAGGGAAGTTATTTAACTTTTAAAACTGTGCAAAAGTTGATGCCTTTCCAAACAGCAAATTATTGAATCTGATGTGTCAGTCTCACATCTGGGTCACTGACACACATTGACAGATAGGGGGCGACACCAATAACTCAAGCACTGAAGCATTGAAGTCGTGGCACAGTTTTAATCCTGCATAAAAGTCTACGTTAAAGAACAATAATGCATTGATTGGCATTAAAATACTTCTAAAAGCCCATCAAATGCATATTAACTAAAAGAGGTGGAAAAAAACATGCATCTTTTGATATCAAAGAACTTCTTTCAAGTTACTCAGGCTTACTCTAAACTCAGTGTTTAGTTCCAGTTCCACAATCGTAAGAGATTCTAAACTCTTCTCTAACCTAAACACAGAGGTCATCAAGGGTGTGACATCTAGTAACAACATACTGTGTCCGTGACCTACATTTCATTCTGAGCAGAATGGATGTATGTAAGGATAATCACGGTCTTGATCGATGGTGATGTCAAATGAATCTATCCGATCACAAAGGGAAACATTTACAAATAAATATCACACTGACGTGAGAGGGATCAAAACTAGTGATATACTATTGTTATATCTTTTAAAATATAATTTATTCCTGTGACGCAAAGCTGAATTTTCAGCATCATTTACTCCAGTCTTCAGTGTCACGTGATCCTTCAGGAATCATTCAAATATGACCTGTGTGAATTTCTTTCTTCTGCTGAACACAAATGAAAATATTTTGAAGAATATGGGTAACCAAACAGTTGATGAACCCCATTTACTTTCATTTTAAAATGAAAAATACTATGGAAGTCAATGGGGCTCAACAACCGACATTCTATAAATATCTTTTGCGTTCAGCAGAAGAAAGAAATTCATACAGGTTTGGAACAACAAGTGATGAAAGATTTTTCATTTTTGGATGAACTTTCCCTTTAATTTCTTAAAAAAAAAAATAAAATAAAAATAATATATATATATATATATATATATATATACACACTGACCCCAAACTTTTGAATGTTAGTGTAAGCCATATATGTAAAAAAATTACTAAAATTAACAAAATTCACCAAAATTAATTGGTGAACTTGCAGATAATTTCAAAAAGTTAGATTAATTAACTAATTGTCCAATGTTTCGTCGTTATCATGAGTGTTTCCCGAAACCATAGTTCCAAAGAGGAGCCTGTGATTGAATCTGGAATCTGGATTTCTTCAATGATACATTGTATTATGGTAGTTAAGCAATGAATTACATTGTTGTACAGAAAACGCACTCCTGGCCGATACAGTATATCGGTCTACCACTTACCAGAAGATTAATACATGTTCAGTGACATTATGAGGTGCATTATTTCAATTCAAAGCACTATATCCCTATTGAAAAAAACCCAGCATGGTTAGTTATGTTTTGAAACTGGTTTGAGCAGATTTATGCTGGTCCTTAGTTGGTCATGAGCTGGTTTAAGCTGGTCCTGAGCTGGAGTTAGTTGCAGCACTTGACCATCTTAGGACCAACTAAGGACCAGCTTAAACCAGCTCAAACCAGCTGCCATGCTTCAAAACATACTTAACCAGCATATGCTGTTTTTGTTCAACAGGGATGTTACCAAAAAAAAAAGAAACTGGATTTAGATGTATGACTATAGTTTATCTCAAAATCATATTGCATTTCCGCTCAGCAGGCATTTTAGGGGAATTCTTCTAGCAGTGTTAAGCATTGAATGGTTTACCCGGTTGTTTAAAAGTTTGTTTACTTGGCTCCAGATGACTATCACTGTTCTTTAGATCAAAATGGAAACCACCAGATCCAATCTAATGTGTATTACAAACACAGATTCTCACCAACCGCAGACATTGACAGGAAGTTCACGTTCTCAGAATTTCCACACCGAACTTTATTGTTGCTGAATCAAGTTTGGCCCCCAAGCTGTTGACTGATGCTCAATTTCCCTTTGTTTAAGCTTTCATCCACGACCCTAGCTTCGCGCTCTCTCTGTGGTGTGTACGTTCGGTTTGACACAGAGCAGAGAAGTCAGGGCTGTGGTGTAGATCATGTCTGGGTAAGACACGCACACATAGGCTAAACAAACTCTGACTGAAGGCAGAGATCGGCCCCCACGCTTCAGAGGAAGCCAATGTGTGGACAAGGCCTCTCAGAGGTCACATGTGGCGGAATATGAGGGGTGGCGTATGTCTTGTATCTAACAAGCACTTAGAGAGTATTACATTTTAAGGGGAAGCCACTCGAAGTAGAGATAGCAGGGATAGTTTGAAATGGTTAAAAAAAAAATTTGTTTTTTATGCATGGCATGTTAGAGAGTCTTTAAATGGAGCTGGACTGACAGCATACACATATCCACTGAATCGCTTTGATAAAAGTTTTTGGATTTGAAATAGAAACCTTTTGTGACTTTTGGCCAATTTAATACTTCTTTGCTGAAAAAAAAAATCTTACTGAACCCAAACTTTTGAATGGGAGTGTATTAGTCTACTAAAATGTTGAAACCTTTAGGCAAGTTGTGCTGTGGTCCCCATATGGGGGAGACAGGTTTAAATCAGGTCCTCATTGTGTCCCGAACCATCATTTTCTGTCAGAAGAAAGGCACGCAACACTAACATGTTGCTGCAGCAGGCCTGTTGTGAGATGCTTTGAATAAAACATCCACCGCAGACACATGCAAAATTCCACCGGGATCATATGTGATGGATTAAAAGAGCAAATCACCCCCCAAAAAAATGAAAATCCTGTCATTATTTACTCACTCATGTCTTTCCAAACCTATATGACTTACTTTCTTCTGTTGAACACAAAGGAGATGTTATGACTCAAGCAGTATGGTAGCTTCATGTGAGGAATGAACCAAATTTGAGTCATTAGTCTCTGAAAATTTATATTCAAATTTGGTGCATATGAAGAACTGCCAATGACATCTGTGAGCTACAAATTCAGAGACACAAATTTCAATCTATTCCACACAAAAAGCTACAGTATATTGTGGTTAATTTACTCACCCCCATGTCATCCAAGATGTTTATCTCTTTCTTTCTTCTGCTGAAAAGAAATTATGGAATGCTTTCCTCAAAAACCATAGTGGACTTCAACAGGGTTCAACGGGTTGAAGGTCCAAATTGCAGTTTCAAAGGAGCTTCAAGGATCTCTACATGATCCCAGACGAGGAATTAGGGTCTTATTTAGCAAAACAATCGGTCATTTTCTAAAAACAAATTGTGTCGTTTTTTTTAACCACAAATGTTCATCTTGCACTGCTCTGCTCCACATATTCCGTAATAACGTTGAAAGGTCACACGTGACATTTTCTCCTCCAACTTCAAAATCATCCAACATTGTTGTTTTACCTTTTTTTTTTGTAAAGAATGTTTGATTTAGTCTTCACACGTTCGCTTTTCAAAACACTCTGTACTTCCGCCTAGGTCACGTGTGACCTTTCCAATGTGATTGGTGGATCGCAGAACTAGTGCAAGACGCGTATTTTTGGTTAAGAAGTGTATAATATTTCTTCTTTTTTTTGAAAATGATCGCTCGTTTCGCTACATAAGTCCCTTATTCCTTGGCTGTCATTGTGTAGAGCCCTTTGAAGCTGCATTGAAACTGCAATTTGGACCTTCAACCCATTGGAAACTGTTGAAGTCCACTATATGGAGAAAAATCCTGGAATGTTTTCCTCAAAAACCATTCTTTACGACTGAAGAAAGAAAGACATAAACATCTTAGATGACATGGGGGTGAGGAAATTATCAGGAAATTTTAATTCTGAAGTGAACTAATCCTTTAAATAAGCTCCACTGAATATTCCGACAAGCATTTTCAAAGCGTTCTTGAAGTATCTGTTTATACTGAAGTCCAGACTGTTTATTAGACTGACTTACTGGCCTAATGCAGGACATTTACATTACTAATCACATCAGGCTGTGGCCTTATTTTTGGTTCCAGCCATTCGTTGTTTCTCCACATCTGACGATTCAATGAAGTTATCGCATTTAATGTCTGGTTCGCAAGACTCCTGTCTGTGACAGGAATGCTTACGCATGTGTTTGCGCGAGTGGATTCGCTATCTGAAACATCTGCGCTTGTGAAGCTCAGAAGAAGCTACAGATGGCACCCAGACATTTGCAATATTCCTCATTAGCCACATGCTTAAATCAGTTGAAACTTTGGTCAGGGCATTTGAAAAATATGCTGACTCAAACGTTTAAGCATCAGCTGTCTTTCGAGATATCAGCTAAATGTTATATAGATTAAATATCCCTTAACTAATAAACCAATGCAATTTATTTTTTTTATTTTGATCATTTTATCTTGATTTGTCATCTTATCATTAGGACATCAGGTGTTACGTGTTGCAGCGGATGGGCGCAGCAAGGTGAAGAGTGTTTAACACGTAAGTGTCATTTCCTGTATGTTAGATCACTTCCTGAGTGTCATGTTACTTGATTTATATCTTGACTATGTCCTTGTCCCCTCAGCTGTCTGTGAAGGCAACTTCACTTGTAACGAGAACGAGGTGTGTGTCCGTCCGAACGAATGCCGCTGTCGTCATGGATATTTTGGGGCAAGTTGTGACACAAGTGAGATGCTTTTTGTCTTTTCCAGATTACAGTAACTAATTTTAATCATTAAAAACTTATGGTAACACATTATTTTACAGTGGATATACATGTTACATTACTATATTAATAGCTATAAATTATGCATAATTACATGCAACTTACCCTAAATCAAAGCCCAGTCTTAACCCTATAGTAAGTACATGTAGTTATTTATTATTACTTAGTACTTAAATGTATAAGTATAGTTCTGT
The DNA here is from genome assembly GCA_038088235.1 of Zacco platypus. Lineage (NCBI taxonomy): Eukaryota > Metazoa > Chordata > Actinopteri > Cypriniformes > Xenocyprididae > Zacco > Zacco platypus. The sequence continues at coordinate 36,122,580 of CM076082.1, read as the reverse complement.
CATGAAACTCTAGATGGTGCTGCTGAAACCTGCTGAAAGAAACATCGTTAACTAAATGGAACAAGCTAATAGGTTCATGTTGTATCTGCATCCAATGAGCTTGCGGTTCGACATTTAAAGGGTTAGTTCACCCAAAAATGAAAATTATGTCATTAATTACTCACCCTCAAGTCGTTCCAAACCTGTAAGACTTTCATTCATCTTCAGAACACAAATTAAGATCTTTTTGGTGAAATCTGAGAGCTTTGTGTCCCTCCATAGACGAATACGCAACACTTTGATGCTTCAAAAAGTTCTTAAAGAGATCATAAAACTAATCCATAAGAATTGAGTGGTTTAGTCCAAATTTTCTGAAGAGACTCGATCACTTTATATGATGAACATATTTAATTTAGTCTTTTATTTACTTATAAACATTGATCCGTGAACATAAATAGAAGCTCAACCGAACCTGAATGACGCACGAGAACAAACCCTTTTGCAGAAACTCAAACTTGCTGTGTTAACGAACCTCTGTAAGAATGAACCTTATTGGAAGCAGTGCAGTACACCTTCAGAGTTCCTCAGCAACCCTTCACCTTCCCCAGCTCCACCTGTATAGATCTGCTATGGGTAATTTCATTTGCAATTTAATATGCTGTTTGAGCAGCAGAGTATGTCTTAAACGCTCACAGCAGCAAGTCTGTGTATGTAATAGCAGTAGCAAGTCTCTGCAGAGCAATAATCAACAGCAGCAGCGTGGCGGATGTATTCCGCCAAAACCAAATACATTAACATTGCCGTATCCAAGAGTTAAAGTAAAGACATTTATAATGTGTCAAAAGATTTCTATTTCAAATAAATGCTGATCCTTTGAACTTTCTATTCATCAAAGAATCCTGAAAAAATATTTCCACAAAAATATATTAAGCAGGCTAACTGTTTTCATCATTGATAATAATAATTATAATAATAATTTATCAATAAACATGTTTACTGAGCAGCAAAAGGATCATGTGACACTGAAGACTGAAGTAATGATGCTGAAAATTAAAAAAAAAAGAAAGAAATCATTTTAAATTGTTAAAATATTACTGTTTTACTGTATTTTTTGATTAAATAAATGTAGCCTTGGTGAGCATGAGAGAATTCTTTCTAAAATATTGCACAGTTTCTAAATGTTTTAACAGTACTGTATATCACAATTTTATAAAATAAGGAATTTTTATAAAATAAGGAATTTTATTTACAAAACAGACATTTTACGCAGTGGTAAAAGAACATCTTTAACTAACCAATCTGAATTTTAGTCAAATAAACTTTAACAATGAAACCTAAAATCATTCTGTCAACTTCCCAGTTGTACAATTTCCTTTCTTTTGACCCTGTAAACTACAACCTGTGCATCTTTTTGACTCCCCTAGAGTGTCCCGCTCAGTTCTGGGGTCCGGACTGCAAGGGCATGTGCATGTGCCACCCTAACGGAAAATGTGATGACGTGACCGGGAAGTGCACGTGCTACCCCAACCGCTGGGGTGAAAACTGCGAGAAGTCTTGCAATTGTCTGAAAGGGAAATGTGACCAGGAGACGGGCAAATGCACCTGCCATGCTGGTTACTGGGGACCTCAGTGCAACAACAACTGCTACTGCAGCATCAACTCCGTGTGCAACCAGAGCACGGGCCAGTGCATCTGCAACCCAGGCTGGTACGGCCGTAATTGCGGTGCTCAATGTCTGTGTAATAACTCGCCTTGTGAGCAGTTTACAGGCCGATGTCAGTGTAGGGAGAGGCTTTGGGGTCAACGTTGCGAGCGATACTGTCAGTGCGTGCATGGGAAGTGTAACCCGGCAGATGGATCGTGTAACTGTAAACCTGGATACAGAGGAAAGCTATGCCGGGAGCCATGTCCAGCTGGGCTCTACGGACTGAACTGCAAAAACAGGTGAGGAAAAATTATATACACTACCAGCCAAAAGTTTGGAATGATTAAGATAAAAAAAAAAAGCTGTAATATTGGGAAATATTACAAATTAAAAGAACTGTTTTCAATGTGAATATATTTGAAAATGTAATTTATCCCTGTGATTCAAAGCTGAATTTTCAGCATCATTACTCCAGTCTTCAGTGTCACATGATCCTTCAGAAATCATTCGAATTGTGCTGAATCATGAAACATTTCCATTTCTTGAACAGCAAGTTCCGTTTCAGTTTTTGCTTCTTAATATTTTTGAGGAGACCGTGATGCACAATCATTCAAAAGTAAAATTATTACTAAAATTCAAAGTGACAGTAAAGACTTAATATAATGTAACAAAATAGTTCTACTTTAAATAAATGCTGTTTTATTTTTACATTTTTTCAAAGAATCCTGAAAAAATGTATCAGTTTTTGCACAAAAATAATAAGTAGCAAAAATTCTTTGATTCTTCTTATTCTTTGATAATAAGAAGAAATGGATGATTTCTGAAGACTCATGTGACACTGAAGACTGGAAGTTTTGAAAATCTGGTAACACTTAATTTCGATACTCCACTTAAGACTTTCTACTAACTATAAGTAAGTAACTTTGCAACTACGTCAACTTATTCTACTCTCCCAAACCCTAAACTAACAATCTACTAATACCCTAATTTAGTGTTGTCACGATACTGGAATTTCTAACTGCAATACGATACCTTGAAAAATATCAATATTCCAAAACTGACTGTTTACCAGAACACTCAACGAGAAGGGCATTTTGTTATAATTTTGAATGTATTTGATCATTTAAGCACTATGAGCCTTAAAAAAGAAGTAAATTTGGTACTCACAAGCCGTTTGAGTGGCGGCTTTATGTGCACGACACTGCGGGAACGAGTAAAATCATGCACAATATAATACAAGCACTATTCAACCAGAGCGAATGAGACGAGTGAGAGGAGGTGGGTGTGAGTCAATTCGCCGTCGGACACACAGCTGGTATCGGTGTATCGATACTGCAGAAAAGGAGTATTGGAACGGTTTCAAATGTTTTAGTATCAATACATATCAAAATATCGATATTTTTGACAACACTACTTTAATGAGAGTTTGTTGGCATGTAGTTGCAAATTCATGCGAGTTAGTTGAAATGTAGTTGCAAAATTACTTATAGTTAGTAGAAGGTCTAAAGTGGACAATCAAAATAAAGTGTGACCAAAATTTTTAATGATTCCAAACTTTTGACCAGTTGAGTACAGTATATTTGTATTCAGAGCTTTATATTTTCTTGATTTTAATGACATAACTTGCTCTCTTTTTTTTTTGACTGACCATACCTGGACGATCCTTGTCTTTCCTTTTTGCCGTCGATTCAGGTGTGGCCGCTGTAAAGGCCAGCAGCCCTGTAAGGTGACGGACGGTCGTTGTGTAACGTGTGAGAGCGGCTGGAACGGGACAAAATGTGATCAGACGTGTCTGCAGGGTTACTTCGGAGAGAACTGTAAAGATCAGTGTCCGCCGTGCAAAGACGGTCACTTCTGCAACCGCATCGATGGGAAGTGTTCTCACTGCAATCCCGGCTGGATTGGAGATCGGTACGGATCTTTGGCTGATAGTGACAACTTTGTAGCCAACAGTTATAAAAGATTTACTGTTAATTTGACCCAGAAAGGTAGTAAATTATTACAATTTAAAACGACTGTTTTCTATTATAATATATTTTAAAATGTAATGTATTCATGTGATGGCAAAGCTGAATTACTCCATTCTTCAGTGTCACATGATTCTTCAGAAATCATTCGGGATCAGAACATTTCTTATTATTATCAATGTTGAGAACAGTTATGCTGTTTTTTGAGGAAATTCACATTTTTTCAGTATTCTCTAAGGAAGAGAGTTGTTAAGAACAGCATTTATGTGAAATAGAAGCCTTTTTAAAATGAAGTGCGTGTGATTAGTGAATAAAAGGTTTTTGCAATAAAATATCATGCCCAAGTGGAAGTGCGCAAATTCACATCTCAAAGTTTTCATATATTGTTCCTTAAGTATTTTTTTAATTGACCTTTGAATTGACAACCTGATTCTTTGTCTGTCTGTATAACGTGCTTTTTTTCTCTTTGTTTAGCTGTGATGTACGCTGTCCTAACGGCACATATGGAGAAAACTGTGAAAAAGACTGCAGCCATTGTTTTAATGGAGACTGCCATTTTGCCACAGGAGACTGTCTCTGTGACCCTGGCTTCTCTGGGACATAGTAAGTCACATCTCTGAGTCACGCACATATCCTAGGCCTGTTTTGATTAACGAATGAATCACACAATCAAGAAAGAGTCATTCTAAATGGTTGAAAGATGAGTAACTTTAAACAAATTGCAATGCTCTAAACAGGACAGCCAAATGTGCATTGGTTCTTTGTAAATTGAAAATATCCAAAATATAATATGCATCATAATACTCGGGTGAAACACAAATTCAACATAGTCTATGATTACTGTGATTGAAGGAGAATGATATTGATGAGCCTGAATCTCTTGTATGTTCCAGACTCCACTTAAACTTTGTACAGAAGATAATTTCAGTCTTATGGTGTCATATCTATTTTTGTTTTTTATTAGATGTTTTAATAAATTAATTATTCCTAATAAATTAATTATTCCCCTTATCGTATTACTCTAGTGTGTCACATGTTCCTTCAGAAATCATTCTAATGTGCTGATTTGCAACATTTCTTATTATCAATGCTGAAAACAGCTGATTCATATTTTTGTAGAAACTCTTTGATGAATAAAAAGTTCAAAAAAATCAGCATTTATTTGAAATCGAGATCATTTGTAATATTATACATGCCTTTGCTGCCACTTTTGATCAATTAAATGTGTCCTTACTGAATAAAAGTATTAATTACATTAAACTTTAAATAAATAAATAAAAACCTACTCGCCCCAAACTTGAGGATGGGATGGGATGGGATGGGATTGGATGGGATGGATGGAAATGGTTAGAATATTCAGCATTCAAAATCTAAAATATATAATATTTGCATATTGACCTGCAATTGGTTCCTATAGGAAATGCCAAATTAGTTTATTTCACTTTGTTGATGCGATTATTTGATAATTATTATTATCTATCTAAACATTAATCACAAACTGCATTTAAATCTGCATATTATCTTCAATTGATGAAAAATCAATTAATTGAAGACAAGAGCAGAAAATAATAATAAAACTTATTTTTTCTCTGAGAGACATTTTATATATTTCATCAGTTTCAGACCAGTTTCTTATATTATAAATGCCCATTCCTCTTTTCTGTTCTTGGATTTGCATTGCCAATATCTATATAATTGCCTGTAATTCCCCAAACTGCCTTGTTCCATTTTCACTGGAAACTGTTGCTTTGTACACAATGCTTGTATTGACTCTTTGCATTTCTTTTCCTTTTAGCTGCAACCTGACCTGTGAGTTCGGTAAGTTCGGAGTGAACTGTGCCCAGACCTGTCCATGTCACGACAAGAACTGCAATCCAGTGTCAGGGGCCTGCAACCTATGTAAGAAACCCTTCCTGTCTCTCTTTGGCAAAATTCTGTGTAATTTCTCAAGCTTTGTTATGTCATTTGCTATGGAGACACAAAAGAAGTCCTGAAGTGTTGAGGCATACTTGTGGGGTCCAACAGCAGTCATATTTTCCATTACGCAGGAAGGGAGGAATAGCTGCCCAGTTGACACGGAGGTCAACTCAAGAGTCAAAAATATTCAAAAAAAAATATTAGGAATATTAGGAAGCAACACATGTTTTCTACATTGCTAATAATAAGAAATGTGTCTTAAGCAGCAAATCATCATATTATAATTATTTCTGAAGGATCATGTGACACGGAGACTACAGTAATGATATCACATGAATAAATTACTTTTTATTAGTTTATAAATTAATTTTATTCAAACAGATAACAGTTCTTTTAAATTGTAATAATATTCCACAATATTACTGTTTTTACTCTATTTTTGATCAAATAAATGCAGCCTTGGTGAGCAGAAGAGACTGTTTCAAAAACATAATAAAAATACCAACCTAATCTTTTTCCATTAAAACAAATATCTAAACATCCTATATATTTTGAAATGTCTTTTTGTCTTGTTAAACAAATCTTTTAAGTTTATAAAAAAAAAAATTGGCAATGCGGTAATAAAAACAAATTCATTGAAAAGTATTATAATCTTATCAATTTACTTTTATCTTTAAATATATCTTATCTTAACAACGAGACAAATTCCCTGAACATAAAATTTGGATTTGCACCTTTTATTCAAAGTTGCTTTGCGTGAGACACAGACATGAAATTTAAGTCATCACTCACTATTGTCATCTTTAGGAGTGTATTTATAAAGTTCATTCATTTTTATGCAGTGTAATCTTCAAAATCACCCGATCAAATAAATGAAAAGAGTTTAAAATCACACATTTCTCTTTAAAAATCAATGAGAAGCTTGTTGTGCAGGCTAAAGAAACACACAGCTGCTATTGGTAACATGCCTGTGTAGTCCTCACTATGTAGGTCACTGCCGTAGACAGCAGCAGTTAACATGGCGGCCTTGATGGTGTTTCCAGAGTGGTGTCTTATTTTTACGGCTGTGTTTTTTGGCTCTTTTCCTGCCTGCTCGCAGAGTTAGTGAGAGCCGTGGTTGTTTCACACAGCTGAGAGAAATACTACAGGAAGAGAGAGAGAGAGAGAGTGATGAGGAAAGGTGTGGGTCAAGGGGAGGTTTCACAGGGACCTGAGTGAAGGCAGTAATGATGTCATCGTGGCCTTCCTCAAACGCAGCTGTGATTTCAGGACATGTGTGGATGTCCCCACACCACACGATACACCTGGACTGAGCTCGACTTCTGTGAGCACAAATCAGAGTCAAATAGGTTGTCAGTTATTACGCTTTGACTGTTGGTTTTTCAGTAGCAAATATTTGCACAAGAAAAAGGAGCATTTGGGTTCAGCTGAAAATAATTTCCACTTGTACATCTGTTTGACAAAATTGCTGCAGAGATTTCAAGTGCATTTATATAAACTATGCTCTTAAAGAAGACCTATTATGTTTTCTTTACATTTTCAACTGTCTTTAGTGTGTAATGTTGCGGTTTGAAAAAAGTCTACAAAAAAAGTTACAAAGCACAAAGTCACCCCAAAGGGAGTAATTCTCTCCATCAGTGAGCACTGCTTCTGAACTCCCTGAAACTCCTCGACTGAAGTCTTGAGTTTTCTTTTCGCAACGTACGTTACAATATAACGCCCAAGGCATATGCAAAATAAAGAGGCGACGTCTGGTTGAGGCACATTAATAGCGTGTTGCTATAGTGAAACGCGCTCAAAGCAGTTGACCAATCAAAACACACTGGTCCAACAGACCAATCAGAGAACATCGTAGTTTTCTGAAGGAGGGGCTTCATAGAGACAGGAACTAAACAGTGCGTATAAAAGACTGCAAAGAGAGGTGCTGCAACAATGTAAATAATCTGATTTTTGAACATTCAAGCATGAAATCCTATTGCAGTAGACCCCCAAAACAAAATAAGACTCATAATATGGTATAATATGCCCTCAATAAAGGGTTAGTTCACCCAAAAATGAAAATTCTGTCTCTTATTACTCACCCTCATGTTGCTCCACACCCGTAAGATCTTCGTTCATCTTCGAAACACAGTGAGTCTCTATTGACAGCAAGAGAATTAACACTTTCAGATGTCCAGAAAGATACTAAAACATATTTAAAACAGTTCATGTGAGTACAGTGGTTCAACCTTAATATTATAAAGCGACGAGAATACTTTGTGCATCAAAAAAAACGAAATAACGAATTTCAACAATATCTAGTGATGAACAATTTCAAAACGATTGAAGCTTTACGAATCATTTGTTTCAAATCAGTGGTTCAGTTTGCGTATCTAACTGAAAAAGTCACATGAAGTATCGAAATTTCGAATCACTTATGACGTAATGATGCCTGGTTTACTGAAATCACGTGACTTTGGCGCTCCAAACCACTGATTCAAAACAAAAGATTCATAAAGCTTCAAAGCAGTGTTTTGAAATTGGCCATCACTAGATATTGTTGAAAAATCGTTATTTTGGTTTTTTTTTTGGTGCACAAAAAGTATTCTCGTCGCTTTATATTATTAAGGTTGACCCACTGTACTCACATGAACTGTTTTAAATGATTTAGTGTCTTTCTGGACATTGAAAGTGTCAATTGTCTTGCTGTCAATAGAGGAATCACTGAGCCATCGCATTTCATCAAAAATATTTACGGTTTTGGAACAACATGAGGGCGAGGAATTAATGACAGAAATGTACTTTTTGGGAGAACTAACTCTTTAATACACAGTTTATAATAAACATTTGTGTTTGGCCTGCTGGTTGTGTTTATCTGGGTTTAAGTTTCACTTCTGGAATTTTTCAATGTTGCTTAAATATTAAAAATGACACAACATACGCATATTGTACTAATAATTGGCCTTGGATGATCCAGATGAAAAATATGGTGCATCCAAACAGCAGAAATTCTTCATTGTCAGCAGTGCCAAGTTAAGCATCCCATCCCTGTCTTTGTTTATGAACGGAAGAGCCAAATGGCCACACATTATGCTCCAGTGATAATGCCTGTTGGCAACAGATGCAAAGAAGCCACTGGCTGACTTCCTGCATCTCACAGGACACAACTCTTAAACTCCTGAACTGGTGTGGAAATTTCAAGTACATTTTGTTTAATTTCAGTATGGATAAATTCAAGATAATGTAAAAGCTTTTTAATGTAAAATGCCATTTGTAGTGATGCAACATGAAATTAGTCTTAGTACGAAATTGAAAATATGTGAAATTATTGCACAGCTCTTAGAAAGACTTGTTTCTGATTGGTCAATTGCGGGATTCTGCCGGGTACTTCTACCGTTCATTTACCTTTATGCTGCATAAACTTCAGCATCACTGCATTAAATAAACTAAAATAGTTAAAAATCATTGTTTCCCTTTTTCCTCATTTAGTATTCCGTTTATTTTGTGTTAATTGCAACCATATGTTGACCTATATGTAGCATTTGTAATATATCTGTATGATATTGTCATGTACTGGACGAAAAAAAGAACTTGAATTATGAAAAAAGAAAAAGAAAATCAATGTGGTTTGTTCAGGCAAATTAAAGTGGAATTGGTTCATTTCTGTACAATGTTCTTTAGCAGTTCAAGAACATTTAAACACATATGCAATAATGTAACATTATTCTTATTGTTTGAATGTTAGATATTTACAATGATTAGAGTCTGGTCAAATTTGGCATGTGTTTATAATGTTCATTAACTTTTATAGTGTGTAATCTTCGATATCACTGCAATTTTTTGACCACTAAATTGTATAATTGTCCTTCAACCAATTTCATGTCCCATATTTCATGTCAATTTATTTATTTATGTACTAAGTGGTCATAGTCCTAATCTTGTCAGAGTTTATTTTGTGAGAAAGAACAGACTGTACATTTTCCTATTTCGGATTCAAAGATGAAATACTCTAAATTTCCAATTACTTCTTAAACGTTGAGCATTTAGAAGAAGGTCTGACCTGTTCTGCACACCTCAGTTGTACTTTGGTCTCCTACTGCAGCCATTTTTCACTGAACAGCCTCCATCTCTCCTGAACAAAGCTGTTAAATGAAACAACTGAATACACACATATGTTAGTGTCATTTTTTAAATTGCAAATTTTACATGTCTGTCTATCTCAGATCCTAATCAGCGGATGGGAGTAATAGCTGCGGGAACGCTGGTAACATTCCTGCTGGTGGTTCTTCTGTCTCTGCTGTGCTGCTGCTTCCTCTGTAGCAACAAAGACAACCGCAAGTGAGTGCAAATCAACACCAGTTTCTCAGTCCAGGTCTTAGTCAGTCCCAACCTGCTAAATTTAAAGTTAAAGGTTAAAACACTTTCTCCAGTTACAGTTTATTGTGCTGAGAGAATCACAAGTAAGTTATTTGTAGATTTTATAGAGGGTTGAAACATTGATGAAACTTTCCCAAATATGAATAAATTCTAAGTAATTTGTGTGTAAAATGGACTTTCACCAAATACTTTCCTTTGGATTCACAAATGATTTGTAAACCTCAGACTTGATAGTTAGACATTCATACATAGCATGCTTTGTTTGAGTGGTTTATCAAAATTTGGCTAGTCATTTATTTATTTTCTTTTTAATTCTAAGTAAATTTAAAATGCATTGAGTGTGTCAGATAAACCCCTACCCCCATTAAATAATCAGAAATATTTTTAATTTCAGGGTATCACATTCATATAAAAGCTTATTTCCACCACTGAATACAATTTTTTTTAAAAAAGGGAATTGCGACTGTATCTCACAATTCTGTTTTTTTTCTCGCGATTGCGAGCTTACAACTCTCAATTCTGACTTTTTTCTCAGAATTGCATGATAATAAACTTTCTATTGCGAGTTATAAAGTAAGAATTGTGAGATATAAACTCAATTACTTTATTTTTCACATTTGCAAGTTTATATCCCGCAGTTTTGACTTTATAACTCACAAATCCGACTTAATATCTCGCAATTGCGAGAGGAAAACAGACAGAATTGTGACATAAAATTCGCAATTATCTTTTAAATCGTTTTATTCCGTGGCAGAAAAAAGCTTATTTACATTCATTATGCACTAGTTATTTGATAAATACAGTAAAAATTGTAGTATTGTGTAATATTACTACAATATAATATATTTTAAAATGAAATTTATTCCTGTGATCATTACTAGTCTTCAGTGTCACATGATCCCTCAGAAATTATTCTATGCTGATTTGCTGCTCAAGAAACTTTTTTTGATTAATAGAAAGTTTAAAACAGTAGCATTTATTTGAAATCTTTTGTAAGCGTAAAAGTGTTTTTACTGTCACATTAGATCAGTGCAGCTTTGCTGAATAATACTATTAAAAAATAATAATACATGCATATATAAATACTAAAGTTTCATCATAATTAATACAAGACTATTTAATAAACGAGTCAGGGCATGAGTTCATCTGTCAAATCTTATTTAAGAAGTGCAGAGCGGTACTCCTCACATAAACTGTATGTGAACGTAACCGGATTTAGTGCTGTAAAACTAGACTGACAGCCATATTCTGCAGAGGCGGTGTGAACGTGGCCATTGTGTCCATCTCAAACTCGCCCCTGGCAAAGAACATCTTTTAACAAAGCCTGTCATCAGAATTGTTCACAGCTCGCTGAAGTGAAAGCCTCCTCTGTTCCCTGCAGTCAGTCGGGAAAACTCAAGACTCTCGTGTTCTAGAAATCACAGTCGGCTGTTTTCTTAAACTTTCCACCTTTTCTAAATGACTGGAAAACTAAAGAACGTAAGACCAACTGAGCCTAGATTTCCTCACTTTGCCCGTGAGGCAGATAAATCCCTACATTTCTCCTTCATTTCAACATCAAATCTATAATCTCGATGGTTTGATGGCGTATGCCGTTTACGTTAGAAGGCTAATCGCTCTACACTAACACACCAACAATATATAATCCATTTCAGGGCAGTGAAATGTTGGTCTAACGTCACCCTTCCTCTTTCAGCCCTGACCAGGAAAACTCCACCAACAGCAAGAAGGCCAAAATAATCCTCTGTGGTGGATTCAGTCGAATCAGCACCAAACTCCCCAGAATCCCTCTGAGGAGACAGAAACTACCCAAAGTTGTTGGTATGTCTTCATTTTCCATCATCTAGAATTACATATGATTCAGTGTGCCACTAGTAAACAGAATCACACAGCAGATATGCACTTAATATGATGTTTAGTCTTCAATAGTTTAACAAAAACAGCATATAGCGAATATATAGGTGACATACTTTCATAATAAGGCATGTTTTAATGAAAATCTCCCTTAGCCCAAACAGTGTCATTTTTAATAATGGCAACCTGAACGTTCATTTAAAGATGCAGTGTGTCATTTTTTCGATGTAAAACCAAGTTTAATGTGCAGAAAGAACTAGTTCAACTAGATGGAGCGTAACTGAAGGACACAAATCTTAAGTTACATTTTCACTTTTTTAACCCGATACGTCTTAAAAACACAGTTCAGGGTTCTGATAAAACCAGCAAGCTGTCATGAAACATCCATCTGTAGACGCAATGTTAAACTACATGAGGATGTGTTCAATTGTAATCCTCATTTCGTTCCAAACCTGTGTGACTTTATTTATTCTGCAGAACATAAAGGAAGATATTTTGAAGAATGTTGGGAACCAAACAACATTGGATCCCATTGACTTCTATTGTAGGGACATTATGACACAATTTTCCTTTTTTTGAATGAACTGTCCCTTTATGTAAATCATTTGTTGGTTGAGACCTCTGTGGCACTTTCAAATCATTGCTGTGTTGAGTTGTTTGTCATATCAAATTCTGGCTCAACCAATGGTGTTAGTTTGGGGCGGGGCTCTCTGTTTTACTGACCAATAGCAGAAGTGGCGAAGCTGTTTGGAAGCAATAATAATTTATGCAATTCTGTTTGCTGCCTCTACTGGCTAAAAACTTCAGTCAGAAAGAAAATGGTCTTCGTTGACCCAAAAAAAGTCTTTAGGGTTTCATCTCAATGGAATGCTCTGGGTGCACGTCTTATTTCCCTTGGCTCCATGTGAAGCTTCAAGTCCTTATTAATCTGTACCCAAACAGACATTCGTTTTCTTATTCCCTGCATTTCTCCCCTCATTTCCCTATTTCTTATTAAAACAGACGGCTGGGAGCTGAATGTTCCCCCAATCAAAGACTCCTCTGTTTTTGCCAGGATGGAACCCCTGTGTGGAGTTCTTGTGGTTGGGGAACTGTATGGGCTGCTGCTGCCAGGAGCCAGTTTTAGAGAGAATATTAAAGTGGCCATGCAAACATATTATACTTTTTTTTTTTTTTTGGGTTTGTTTGGTATATTCATTTTGGACTTGGATTTGGAGACCAAATCGTAAAAGGCACGGCATACTTAAGTTAGCACAGCTGAACACTAAATGAAGCAATTTAGACTTTTTAAATATAGATAAACTTGGGCTAGTTTTGCAGTGGAGTTTTGCAGCTGTTTTTCTTTAACATGCACACATACAAGAGGTCTAATTGTAACACTACAATATTTCTCATTTGTTAACATTAGTTAATAAATGCGGTAAAAAAAATATCACTCAATGCATTAACAATGTTCACAGTTCATTAACTAAAGTTAACGGATACAACTTTTGATCTTAAAAAAAGTGTATTAGTAAATGTTGAGATTAACATTAAAAGGTAGGGTTGGCAATTTCGGAGAGGCTAATTTCAAGCTGGCTTTGAAAGCATGAGATCCCACCCTGCCTTCAGAGCACTTTCCAAAGCCACACTTCCTTCAAAAAGCATGAATGCACACAGAAGAGCCTGCAAAACGTCACGAGAGAGGGCGTGAAATTACTTCATGTCTCAAAGCACATAACATTACAATAACACTGAACTTACAATTTACAGAGCTCGGACTTGTACCACCTGACTGCTGCAGATTAATTTCAGCATTGGTAGTGTTGCCAGAGAAATACATAAATCCAATCCAATCTAATCTCACGGCAATTCGTACATATTTTACGAGGTGGCTAATTTGTACAAATTTGTACGACCTCACTCGTAGGAATTTGTACGGTTTTTGCTAAATCATAATTATTTTACAAGTTGCCAAATTCGTATGAATGGCCTACCCCTAACCACGCTGCTAAACCTACCCGTCACTGGGGTTTAAACAAAATCGTACGACTTCGTACGAGTGAGGTCGTATGAATTAGCCACCTCGTAAAATACAAAGGAATTGGTCGTGAGATAGCGTTGCATCAATCCAAGTCTGAGGACGTAAACAGCTCCGGTTTGCCATCTCGTAATTAAGCATAAGCATTGTTTTGGTTCAGGAGGAAGTGTAAAAGACAGCTGCTGTTTGTTTGCGCTCTGTGACTGTTGGTTCACAACTATTTATAGCCTTATGGAACGCGGTGATGACGTGCGATGTCTGCGCGAGCTGGTGCGCGAAGGTATGGAAAATGATATGTTGACAGACAGATAGGACATCATATCATTGCATTAGGTGCGGATACAATGATTGGATGAACATGTTTTGTTCTTGAGACTTCCACAGACAATATATGTATATTTTAACATTTAAAGCACTTCTAGTATTGTTTGCTATCAGGATGTAAAGAGAGTTTCAACCAGTACATCAAAAAGTAAAAAAAAAAAAAAAATGACCCTACTGTTAAGCTGTAGAAGTTTTGCACACTGCAAATCAGATACCAATGGCATTTCATTTAATTGATTTCGGATTTATTTGACACGTTTTGAGATGTCATATTTGAAAACAGACACCGGAGAATGAGATTTGAGCTACGGCAGTGATTGACAGCCCCTGATCCCCTCAGGTTGCATGGAAAACCTGAATCTGAATATAAAGAAAATCTCATTTGGATTTGAAGTAAACGATGACAGGACTTTATTTTGAGCGAACTATTTCCATTTAGGTCCTGATTTACGTTAAGTTTTAAGTTAACTTTTTTTGTAAGACATCATAAAGTCACATTTGAAAATAAATAGTAATGATAAAAATAGTGAAATCAAACCAAGTGTCATTTAAAGAAACAGCACAAGCACACTTTTAAAGCAAAATACGAAAAGAAGTTTATGGTTTTAAATGATAAATGATTTGACACTAGAATGGGTCTAAATGTGTAAAAATGTTCATATTTAACGTTATGAAGACACCTGTGTGAACTTGAAGAGAACTGACTTACTACTGTACATCCTCTAAAATCATCTTTGAGCAAAAATGAAGAAAAGCCGAAGAATAATTTGTCAGAATACTCTTTGTTTTGGCATGCTATGTGACTTAAACATCTCAAAGGGCCACTTGGATCTTGGGTCATCTCCAAATCACAAGCAAAAATACAGGTCCCAATTAAGGATATGAGAGCTGATTTCTCATTTTATAAAAAATATGGATGGCACAGCTTTAATTAAAACAAACAATACCCTAGTGTATGGGTAACAGGCGATCACGGGTGAGCACTATTTAGTTATTTAGTGAAAGGGAGCCCGAGAGAAAGCCCAGAGCCATACTGTCCTCGAGAGACATGTGCTTCCACACTAATTTACCACATTACATAAGTTAAAGAGTCACTGCCATCAGAGCCGGGTAAAGAAAAGTCCTGTCTAAAACAATAATGTCACTGTTGGTTAGGGTTGAGTATGGCCTGCAGATTGTTTCAATAAAACCCCTCAAGCTGTAAAACTCTGGATAGACAACAAAGAACAAGCAAGTAGTAAAATGACAAGAGAAGATGGCACTTTAGTAGAAGAGATATGACCAGCGTTCCGCTCTCAAACAAAAACCGGCCCTTTCATCCACAGACTTTATGAGAAAATCGACCGAGAATGCGTGTAAAGTGTCTCTTTCATCTAACAAATCAAAGAGTGTTAAATGACTCCGGAGACGACCAAAATCAACGCAAAACAATGTTGCTTTTCACGCTCGCTCTTGATTGGTAAACACAAATGGGGTTTGCGAAAACACATGAGAGGGAGAACTGAAAGCAAACGCAGATGTAGCGTCTACCCCGTTCTCTTCCCCACCCCCTCGAACTCCTCACTTCATGGGAGGAGCTGGATGAAAATATCGCTCTCTCTTTCCCTCTTTTTCCTCTTCCTCCTTTTCCTGTTGCGGTTCTGCTATCCTCATTGGCCGACTGAAGCGGTGAGGTCTGCTGTTTTTATCCCTTTCTTTTCTTCCCCCACTTTTTTTTTGGAAACTCTACCCTCATAGCAAATGGGGGGCTGGGGGGTCTTTAAACAGGAAGTGACTAAATTTACCTCAGTGTGTTTCAGAGCCCTTTTTAGTCATACTAAAGCTGGTAATGACAGATTTAATACAAAACGGAAAAACAAAAAAAGAATGAAAATGTTTATTTCTTTCATCTCCTCTTGAACCACATTCGGTCTCTCACCATAATTTAGATTTAGGAAAAACACATTTCGACACCAGTGAAGTTGATCTGCCTTGAATCAAACAGGCGTATCCAGATTATTCTCACGATACCTGTCAAGAACACATCATATGTCACCCCTAAACTTTTTACACAAATATATATTTAAAAAGTACATGGTATTGTTTGATTGTATCTGTACTGAATTGGATAAAAAAGTAATATTAGTAATATTGTAGATCCTGTAGAGTTTTATCTATCGGATCAATAAATCACCATTAGCTTTGTTTGCATCCACATACTTTATCGTATAAAAACGGAAAAACAAAATGAGTGTGAATGTTCCTTTATTTTATAATAATAAAAATGAGATTCACAAAAAAATTGTGCATAAAAAACCCATATGCGCTCATTTGAGCTGGACACATTTTTTATCCAAAAAGACGACGTGCATGGAAGCACGTTTACCAAATAGATCTCTCAATGCGTAACAAAAAATTCACGTGAATTTGCCTCAGCAGTGGATGTGATTAGATAGCTGGACTGACCAGTGGATCACTTTCATCGCACAGCATCTAAAATGTTCGTTTGATCGTTCTGAAAGTCTTGTATTCCCAAACACAAGGCATCCGAATGCAAGATAGCATGACAGTATTTGCGTCTGCGCACTCTACAAGTCATTTATGATGTAGGAAAAAAAGAGTCACAGTGGCTTTCCGATTGCAGACACTTCCATTTTTGATACAGATATATTGAGCCAATTCTCAGGAAGTGACAATTTTGTTCTCTTGAACACATGGAATGGAAACACTGCTTTGGTGCTGCAACGACGCGTCAACGTCATCGATTACATCGACTACGAAAATACATCGAAGTGCGTGAAATGCGTCGACACGTCACACTGTTTACATTCATCTCGCGTAATGGCGGCTTCTGCTCCTGGGAACGGAGAAAAGTTCCATTCTATCACAAAAACCTAGACCACGATTATCAAAAGTATGGGAATACTTTAAACAGAGGCCAAATAAAACGGTCCTTTGTTCGCTTTGCAGAAGCTAAATGGCGTACCACCTATGGAATTGGATCTCTGCCAAATTTTTGTGCGCGCAAGATCTTATTTTGAGCGTCCAAAAGGGCATTTCGTGTGCGTGAACTGAGTTGAGGAGAAAATCTTCGTCTTGCAAATAAGAAAATATTTCGAGCGAATGAAAATCAGTTTTGCATTTCAAAGAAGTTTATTTGGATGTGCGTGGACGTTGTCTTTCGCACATGCAAGGTTTCAGTTGCTCGCGCTCCTGATACCCGATCTGCGCGCTCGCTGAGCGCCGACCGCTCGCCTGCTCAACACAAACCAGCGTTACAATCTGCTAAAATTCCAGCCATCAAAAGACTCCCTGCATTACAGACAGCGCAAGAGGAAAAATACATGGTTCAGGAGACGTTTGTTCAATGGCTTGAACACTATCAAAGTTCCTTTAAGACTGTATAGAAAGTCTTTGACTCTTCATTTTAAAGTTCAAATGTCTACCACTGGACGACCACACATAAGTGGCTTATTTTTAATCAAAATCAAATCGTATTATTACATAATGGTGTGTCCCAGTGTTTCTACACCTCAATGGACTGCTAAATTAGTTCTAACTTCTTACGTAAAAAAAGATCACTAGATTAAAAAAAAAACTTAATGAAAATAATCATTAGATTAGTCGACAGAAAAAATAATCGTTAGTTGGAGCTCTACACTGCTTTAATCCAATTTTGTACAAAAGTTCATTCTCGACTTTGGATGGAAACATAGCTATTGAGAAAAATGGGTATTACAAAAAACAAAGAAAAAAGTTAAATGGATTACATATTGGGGATGGGAGATTGCTTAAATTTCGTGAAAATGTCACAATAGCACTTGACAATGTAAAAAATTCTTAGTAGATATATTTATTTTTCCTTTTGAATTTGAGGTGACATGCAACTTCTGCATATTTTTGTGAGATTTGCCCATTTACTTTTTACTTCTTTATCATATAGCCTAATTTATTTTCACATCCTCAGGTATTTAACTAAGAACAACGAAACATTGTAAAGAGGGAGCATTGAACAATGTTCCTTGCAAAGCTGTTTAGCTCTTGATCTAAATTTCTCTTGGTACGAGTCTATAAACATGTTTCTGGAGAGGCGTCAGAGAGACAGGCCACCTGCTGCGCTACAACAGAGTACTTTCTGCAGCTGTGGGGACTAGTGCAGCTGGGATGTCCCAGTAATGCACTTTTGTTCAAGGCAGAGGGTGGGCTGCCAGACTGGTCTAAGTCTGTCTCTTACAAGACAGCAGTTGTCCGATGTCAGTAAACGGCTTAGTAAAAGCACTGTGTCTGTTTGCACGCATCCCCAACATACATGTCATGCCATTTCATGGTGGGGCGAGTCCCACAGGGGTGTCGTGAATCTGCATGATCAGAATGCTGGTGACATGAACAGCAGTGAACAGAGAGAAGATATTCTTTTGACATTGCGGGAAGGTTCTTCCAGCATCTACAGCTGTTTGGAAAAAGCATAAAGTGTGGAATGTAAATTGTTTCACTGAAGGCAAAACTCCAAACATGCAGTTTTATATCTCTGTGGTTTTCACTGCTATGTGCTTTTGAAATGTTTATTTTTGCAAATTTACTTTCAAAGCTTTTTTTCACCCTGGGAGAATGTTAGAATAAACCCTTAGCTAGCTGATTGCAAAAGCTTGAGTGTTTCTGAAAGAAGCGCATATGCTAGCTCTAAAGCAGTTATGCTAAAACTCAACTTGAAAGTTCACTTTGAGTGTGGTACACTTTAAGGGTGAGTATATATAAACTAAACAGCTCATAGTTTGTCAAGTGGTCTGATGGTCTGCCGTCGGCCAGCGTCTGTCGGGTTTTTAAGTTTTTAAGTTGTGTTCCACGCGTTGGCTCTAGTCTGGCTTGCGTCAGCGGGAGCTCGGCCTGATCAGGGCCGTCGGTGAGAGAGATCACTGATTGGCTGTTCAGTTTAGCGAGCGAGTTAGTGCACCAGAATAAAAGCGAAAGTGATGAAAGCGAGCAAAGAAGTCACGACAGACAGAAGGCCGTTCAAATTTTATGCCATCTTACCTGAGCATTCCAATACATGAATATTTTCATGACAAAATGAGCTTCCTGGAATGAAGAAAGTGATCAGCGTGATTGATATTCAAAATCTTTGATTGACATTCTGCAGTTCTAGTTTCGTTTTCCCTTTTTGGATGACGAATATAGACTATTGATACCTGCTGATATAGACAGTTATATACACACGGGCACAGAACGCAAATGCTAGTTGGCATTTGCCTGTAGTCCTTTTGATGTGTTCGGCCCAAACGCAGTCGATGCGAGGCAACAACACCGCTAGCTCTTTGACGTCGGCTTTGTGTGTCAAGGCTTAAAAGCTACTAGTAATTGAAGCATACATGAAAGAATCTATTTACAACCCATTTTACTCCTGTAATGTGATGTATTTCATACCGAAACTGGACATTTAATAAGAGAAAATGTGGATGAACATGTTTTTATCCACCAGGAGATGATTAGATGTGGAAAATGGGTGTTACATACCCACTTGTTGGAGGGGGAGGGACTAAAATAAGTGGGCTTGGTGATGTCTCCTGAAAAGGAAAGTTTCAGAGACAGAGAAACTTATTATATTAAATTGAAAAGTTGTGCCTAATAAGACAAAGAATATGTATAAAAACCTAAGTAAAATGAAGTCAGTCTTGAATGCATGTTGACTTCAAAGAGATCTTCTGATCTTGCCTGGAAGGTTTTGGACGGCCAAATAGCCAAAAAAAAAGCCAGTGTGAGAGAGGTGTAACCAGGCCAAGAAAATGTGGTTAGCATCTACTCTAGTTCCTCCTGGCTGAGAGGAGATGTGAGCAGTAAGCCACAGGAATTCTGAGTTGACCATCTTTTCTAAGTCAGCATGAATGCATCATCACATGCTGTATAAGTGGGCGGAAGGAAGTGGCCTCTTGAAAACCACCGTGACCTTCATTAGGACCACAGTCCCACGCAGGAGAACAGGGCAAAAAGTTACCACTGTATATTTGTAAACTTTTGTGATTACTTAGACAGCATTTAACAGTTCCTTACAAACTGTTGTTGAATGAATCCAGCACAAACATCTGTGTAATAGATGAGCGGGATTTAAACTAGCGCCTTGGCCATGGGAGGCGGGTGCATCCTTGTTAGCTCGCCTGCCACCCATGCAAATGACCAGGGTTCGAGGCATTTAGGACCGGAGGGGTTGGATTTGGTGCCGTGACCCGGATGGCAGTGAGGTTAAGGGGGGGTGAGTGAAACGTAGGCTGTGCATGTAAACCTCACTCCCTAGATCCCAAGAGGCATGCTAGCAACTGACGCTAGAGGCTGCGTGCCCGCCTCCCATGCCGGTTCCAATCCTGCTCGGAGTGGTTACACACATTTAAAAGTACATATAATTTTAAACTACATACCATTTTTTGTAGTGAATTTTATAAAATACTTACATTATTTAAAATAATATACTATAAAATATTTTATTACAATATACTGTACAGTTTTGTTTATGTAAAAATCACTTTATTCTGGTGGCATTAAATATTAAGAATTTGGCGGGAAATGTGCTTTCATTTCATGTCACAAAAGTTAGAACCAGTTAAAACCACTTAAACCAGGTTGACCAGTTAGATTATGTTTGATCATATACTGCTAAACAACTTGGTCAACGAGCACCAAACCAGCTCTAAGTAGCAGTACTAACCCTAACCGTAATCCAATTTACCACTCTAAATTCTTAGGTCTTCAGTGGCTCGCAGACCATTCCACTAGCGTGCTTTGAAGTGTAGCGTTTCACTCATATGCTGTCAATGCTGGCTTTCATACAGATTATCCACACTCCACTATTTGCCCTTGTCGGTCACTAATGCAGACTGTAGAGCCTAACATCATCACGTATGTAGTCAAAGAGCCTTTGTGTGTTGTGGAACCCAGGGAGCCTTCTTCCACTGATTTGACCTGACCTCTATGTTTGTTTTCCTCTTGTCCAAACCCTTAGTCACCCACCACGATCCTGAAAACACCTTCAACAGTATTATCGAGCCACCCTCCGTGGTGGACCAGCCTTCTCCATCATGGTCTTCCCAGGAGTCCTTCTCTTCCTTCGAGACAAGCGAAGATGGGCCCGTTTACTGCATACCCCACGAAGGTGAGTGGGAACTACCGCAGATAAGCCATCTGTTTGTGCAACATGGAAAAGAGATGAGGGAGTTAAGAAATCTCCTGACAATTTTATTAAATGACCCCATTTTGTGGTAAACGCTTGGCCTCTGGGTGCTTATACCACGTGCATTGAGTTAATACAAACAGCAAACGCTATAAATGGCCAAGTCAGCAGATGCAAAGCTTTCAGGATGTGACTCAGGACTTTCTGCAGAAACATTGGTGTGGGAGATTGCTGGAAAACTTTTATAAAAGCATTTTAAGGGGAAAAAAACCCAGGCATTGCTCCATGATAATGTGCAGTTGTGGTGTTTCTATCTGGTAATGCACATACAGTAATCTTTAGTTGTTTTTAAATATGTATCTGTATAGTCAAAGTTTATGTTCAGAATTAATTACTAGTTTAATACTGTACTTTCTGAATAATGCACACTATATACTGTATACTGTCTACCCGGAAATAACCAGGAAATCAGGGTTAAAATACCATCAAAACAGTTAAAATAGTAAAATAGTTTTAAATTGTTTTTTGTTAAATAAAGCACTTACCCCTTACATTTACCTTTTTCAGAGACTATGAACGAGAGCTGTGAGAAGCAAAGTTCTAGTGCTCCTCAAGAATCATCAGCACCCAATGATGAGGACGCAGGAGAGTACACGTCCCTCAAAGACACAAGAGAAACAACAAAACAGTATGTCAGCGATGGGAGCGAACAGCCTCTCCTGAAATCTTCAGACAGCGAGGGCTCCACCAGTGGTTCTGAGTCAACCATAGGAGCAGTTTACGCCCATGTCGCCCGCCTTTCCAAACACTCCAAAGAGGAGGAGGACACTGTCTCACCGGAGAAGACGAAAGAGAAGACGAAACCTCGTCCTCCAGACCCTTCCACCAAACCGAAAGTGTCCTGGATCCACAGAACATCTGGAACCAACCCAACGGAGCAAAGCCAGACTCCATCACCACAAAAAGAGAAGAAGAAGAACAGCTCGGAAGGTTCTGGAAAGGCTGATGAGAAGCAGCGGTCAAAGGAGAAGTCGAGCAAGAACAGAGAAAAGCATCAGGACAGCAAGAAGACAGACGGCCCTGAATCCCCAAGCAAAAGCAAATCTCACAAAGCATCGGATACCATAGAGCACCTCAACGGAACATTCCAGAATGCCCTGAAGAAGATTGGAAACTTTCACTCGGACAAGAAAATAAACGACACCAACAAAGATCCACCCAAGAGCCCAAAGATCATGCATCCGCACATGAACTCTGAGGCCGCCACGCTACTCGCGGCTCAGCTGAAGGAGAAAACCCAAAGCCTTAATCGGAACGAGGGTCTCACGGTGGGCATCAAACCCAACGGCGTTTCAACACCTCAAGCCATCCGAGAGAAACCCACCCCTCCTCAAAAGACCAAGCGCTCTGCAACTGGTACCAACAAGCCTCTTCTTCCCACCTCCAGCAACCTCCAGAAGATGGTGGCTCCCATTTCAGACTCTTCTCCTGAACCTAAAAGCCCAGAAAAACAAGGGGTTAATGGGATCAGAGTTGAAGGAGATGCCACACCAAAGAAAACACCCATCAAAAAACCACCGAGGAAGAAAGGAAAGGAGGGAACACTGGAGACGGAAGGTAAAACCACTCCAAAGACGGCCATTATGCCACCTCAGACTGTCAAATAGATCCTCTTTGATCACATTGGTGCGTCTGTTATTTTGAGAACAGAAACGTACCGTTTTTCGTTAAACGTTTTATACAGGAATTGGATGGATTTTTCTTGAAATGGACGAGCTGCTTATAGGTTTTAATATTTGGAAGGATTGTGGTTCTCTCGTTTGAAGTCCTGCAATCGGAAACAGCTTCGTGGCTTGTGTACAGTATTAAAAAGGAAGAGTAAATGAATTTAATGTAATAAGCTCATTTCGTATGCTCTCGGATTTACATATGCATTACTCAGCGTCCATTGTTTTGAATTTGCCAATGCTATCGTAATTGCAGGTTTTTGTCTGAAATTTGTATTTAGCACTGTATTCATTGGTGTAAAGAATGAACCAAAGGTACTTTAAAAGGTACAGGAAGAATGATGCCATTATTAGTTTTCACTCAGGCCATATATGTATATTCAATACCGTGTAAATGATGTCATGAAGGAAATTGTCTGCTTGGTTTGTAGGACATGTCATTTGGTTCACGTTCACCAGTACTTCACCTAGCATCGTGCTTTTTAAGCTGAAAACGATAGTTCTAGCTAATCCACAGTGATATCTATCCTTGCTGCTGAATCTAAACACTAGTTTTTCCCCTTGAAAAGAGGCTTGCTTTCCTTTTTCCATAAAGTAACCACAATCGGTAATGCATTTTTTTTTTTTCAGGCCAGATTCCATAAAATTTTAGTCCATTCAGGCTTTCTATATACTACTATAGTCCTAAAAGTTTCACAAAATAAATGCAAATATATAACCTTTCTCCTCTGGGATATCAATATCAGTTTTGAACATATATTGGTGATATTTGCATTAAAAATAAGCACTTAAATTATTGTTTTTCCAGTAACAATATCAGTAATGCTTTTTATGCCTTCTTGCAAATATCACATGATTATCTGTACAAGACAACGTTTATTCAGCACAATAATGGCATTAATATAGCGCTCATTGAAATTTTATGAAAAATAATTTATATATAATCATTTGTCCTGCCAAAGAAACAATCATAACGCCTAAAAGATGCCAGTATAATACAACATACAAGTCATATTACCTTAATTATTAATTCTTGACTATACAGTTGCAGGAAGTTAAATGCATCGACATTCTTTCCTGTGTTAAAGTGAGCACAATAATGGCTCATGACTACAGCTTTGTTTAATTTTTAAGTTTGCTATCAGAAACCCCCCAAAGCACTTGCAAATATTTTTAAGACGACACCAACAGAATGCAAAAAAGAGTTCATGAATAACTGCACGGTTATGTTTGAACAAAATACATATTCGATCTGGACCTGAAGCATTTTTGAGTTTGTAAACAGGTTCACAAAAAGCGGATTTTCGATTGTGGTGTACAGTAACTGCTATTCCCTTATATGGTACCTTATATTTTTCTACATGCTAAGATATTTTGTAATAATATTTGTACCTTCATTTGTAAGCTGTGCTTATACAACTTATATCTTTGCTTTTTATATTTTTTGTGTCAAATGAACTGGTTTTCAAATTTGATTACATTTTTATTTCTTTTTTTATGTGCAAGCATCAGGTACATTTGATTTTAATGTTTAAATATCCTTCCGTTTACTCTCAAAAGAACTTTTTCACGCTTCTCTGTGGATGTTATTGTTTTTATGAACGATAAACTGCATGATGCAGAGGTCAGTGAGAGATATCTATGCATGTTACCCCATGTTCTGTTCTCTTTTTTTTTTTTTTTTTCGGACCGCATTTCATAACGTGGGACCTATGACAAAAAACAACTTTTCATGTTTTTGCACGATTCCAGAACATTTCCAACTGCAGTATATGACTTTATGGGAGTATGAATAACAGGTTTTTGGTTTTCTACTCTGACTTTGGCGTGAGCCTTGACCGAAGCTCAGCCTTAAAACAGAGCATTATCAGTCACACGCATTATGTTCATTCATTTTGTCTTGATTTTTACCTATCTATGTTGTTGTTGTGTGGTTGTTCAGTTACCGTATTTGAAATAAAAGCAAACCTGTAGCTCATGAATTGAAAGGGTACAGATATCAAATGGCTCTCCCTTCATTAGTTCTATCCACATTAATATTTTATATATACATTTACGTATTTTCCCTTAAATGTCCGTGACTTTTTTTTATTCAAAAATTATATAAGGAGCATCCATTTTCCGAACCGTGTTTTTGTCGTATCCTGAATCACTATGGTAAACCTTTTAATAAGTGTTTATATTCAGACTATTTTAGTTCCGGCTACAATGCTCCTCCGCAAGATGCAACAAGTTTTGTTTATTAAACGCTAGCGCGCCAAAAGTTACGACGTGGTGAGAAATCGGGTCTCCTTTAGTGAGGTGATCCCAATGATCAAGCATTTCTCGCTCTTACCGTTTTTTTTAGCTAGCTTATGTACTAGCACAGCATACATCTACCCGATTAGCCTGCTAGCTTAGCTTATATTATATTAGGTGGGTTTTTTTTGTTTTGTTTTTTTGTCTCCAATTTCGGTTTGCTTTATTCTGCAATAGGCATTCATTTTATATTTCAAGCATGTTGTTTATGCACTTAATGTAATAAACATCATAAAATAGTGAAATAGGTAATAATGGGGGGCCTATATAATCAATAATAATATTAATAATGAAATATTTACCAACATATATACATTTACTAAATATTTTTGAAGCATGTGAGGGACTTCCTGAATAGAATCAGTGTTTTGAACTGATTCACTGAATCTGACATATGGCAGTGATTTGTTTAAACGAATCAAACTGAATGAATCAATCAATCTCAGCATTATCAGTATAATTTTCGAGCAGGTGTTAAACTGGCTGCTTCATAACAGCCGATGAAACTTGGAGGACAAATAATTGAAAAACAAAAAGTACATTATAATCATCTTGATATTCAATTTTGATCTACTACGTTGGTTCATTTTTATGTGGCCAGCATAATAACAATGGATAATGGTAAATATATTGCCCAGAAAATACAATTATTATTTAGAGATAATAAAGATCTCATGCTCAGGATGATTCATGTTGTCTATAAATGACACTCTACTCTCTCTTTTTCCTCTCTCTCCTATCCATTTTCCCGTTCATAGAGTAAATGATATTTTACAGTTTCCGTTGACTCCTGGCTGCCTCTGTGCTCTGACCAGGGGATCATGGGGAGGTTTTTTCGTCGCGGTAGCTGTTGCAACGGTGGTCATATGCTCATCAAATCTAAAGGGCCCAGAGGACTGAACTGGCGAGCTCCTCTGCTGGCACAACAGCCCCTTTCATACGGGAACAGTTGGAAGTCTGTGCGAGGGGGCCCTGGAGTTAAAGCATCATGCGCTGCGTATTTGCACTCCATTTTCTCAATCATTTTTTTTAAAAAAGAGAGAAGAGAGGAGGGCTTGAAGAAAGCAGCCAAGATTTCGTGGGCAAAAGGCAACAGACGAGGAAGATCATGTGATCTGTAATTGAAACCAGAGATGTTTAAGCATCCAGACACACATACACACGCGCACATTTCCCAAGTCATGCCACTGCTGACATGGAGCTGCTTTTAAATGTTCAATTACAGGCAAACTTTTGTTTCGGTGTCTATATGGCCCAAAAAAAAGCCTTGAGTGATAATAAGGCGGATATGGCAACCAAAAATAAAATCTGTGAATCTCACAATACACCAAAAAAAAGAAAAAATAAGAAATTATACATTTCAAATATAAGAAGAAAAACTAATTATATTTCTCTAATTCTATTAATAAATTATAATCTAGGAAAATAAATAAATAAAGTGAGTGTTAAGTGAAATTCTGCTTAAATAAACTGAAGACCATCAAGCATTTTCTCTAAAAATTTGAAATTTAAATATAAGAAAAAAAATCAAATATTTCTCAAAATATTTTAATAAATTAGAAACAAGTTAAATAAATAAAGTGATTATTAGGTGAATTTTTGAACTAAAGTAAAATAAAAATAAAGACTATCAAGCATTTTCTCCAAAAAAGTAAAGGGATGTAATACTAAAAGTGAGAAATAAGAATGAATAAATTATATTACTCAAATGATCTAATTATCAAAGAATCAAACAATTGAGTAAGAAATAAATTTTGCTTAAATAAAATTCCCCCCAAATTCTCATTACAATACATCCAGATGTTTTACTTCTGAGTTGGCCTTTTCATTATTAAGGTATCTTTTATTCATAATTTTAATTATTCTCAAAATTGCTTTGATTTTTTAAGAAAATTCTGAAATAAACTTATTTGTATTTAAAATCAGCACTAAATTAAAAAGAAATAAAAATACAGCCATTACATATAAATATTTAACAATTACAGTAATATACCATTATTTTTTCTACATTACAATAATCAGTTTTTTTTTTTTTTAATTATTCACACATAATTTTCCCTGTAAAATAAGCTACAGTAGAGGTACAATTCCTCACACTTCAACTGAAACAGCGCTCCAGTCCTGGAAAAGTCATTTAGACCATGCTTTTTCCAGGAATCAAAGTGTTTTCCTGAAAGTATTTGCAAAACAAGTATTTCAGAAGCTACTGTAGCTGCTGCTTACAAACAACTTCCAAGCCACGATATTATGACCGTCATCTGCGACCAGAGAGACAAATGAGATTCCGCAGAAGGGGAAATGACAAATCGAGTGCCGGTCTAAACATACCTTTCAACAGTGGCAGGTCCTTAGTAACAGCAGGACCATCCGGGCCACTGAACATCAGCCAATGGACCCACAGCTGCACGCCTGTTCAGAACTCAGCGGTTGTCATGGCAACAGGGACAGATTGCATCCACATCTGGTAGCGATTTCAGCTCTTGTGAAAAAAAAAAAAGGGGGGGGGGGTGAAGAAATTTATGAGTTAAGGCGGAAAAAGACAAATATTTTCTGCAATGCAAAGCAGAAAAAAGCAGAGGGTTGAGTTACACATGAAAGAGGCTGAGAAATGAGTTTTGTTTGTTTGTTTTTTCCCCCAAACAGAATGGAAGCAATATTTCATACTTCTGTAAGTTTTGAGAATTCAATGGAGCCGTGCTGGTACTCTGGATAGCTGACATGCTGAGCTGCTCTGCCTGTTTAAGGAGCTTTTCATAGGAAGCACACTATTCTGCGGGCGACAGACTCCAGAGTAAATGATTCTATAATAAAGGCTGACAACAAGACAACTTTGACATAAATCATACACTTATATTCTAGCTGGGAAAGCAAGCTTTCTTCCTATGGTTTCTCGAAATAGTTTGCGCACCTTTGTTATTTTCATATTTCTTCTAAACAATTCTGAATTTCTGTTACAAAAAAGCTGGGATAGTTTTGCAAAGCTTCAATTGCCATATTCATATACCATCACATGTACACATTATTACAGGGTAATTCAAACAATAACATGGTTTTATGCTTATATAAGCTGCTTTTCCACCGTCGGGCCGCAGTGGAAAATGAAAAAATATCCGTACAAGATCGGCACGAAACGGAGCGGATAACAAAGAGAACGATTTGGCCTGATGGTAAATGACAAAAAGTATTTGAGCACCTTAGCTGTGCTTACAAACATCTCAATGACAAGGCATTCGATTAAAGCAAGTGCTGTTAAAGGCACAATATGTAATTTTTCGCCACTAGAGGTCGCCTATTCAAAACAAAGGCGTAGCTTGATGATGCTGCATTTGAGCGAGGAATCTTGGGACGTGTGGTCTTCACCTTACAGCCGGTGGAAAAGAATCCGGATGGGACTAGAACAGAAATCATGATGATGGATGTGATTATTAACGTTACTGTAGAATGAAGCAGAGCAGGAGTTGTGGAGCTGAACGAGACGCTGGAGCGATTGATAATGAGAGACGAACGACACATGCCTCGAGAGCAGCGGGACTTTTATTATGACACAGTCGCCGGTGCCGCTCCTCCGGTCGTGAGTCTGAAGAAACGCAGCTTTGTTTATCATATTATTTGAGTGTGTTGAAAATTACGTTACTCTGAGCGTTCACTCGCCGGCTGCTGTGAGACACTCGTTCACACTGCGGTAAGAGAGATCCATATTAGAACATTTGTGTTGCTAAATGGCATGCAATTAATTTTAAAACACTGTATGATGGAGAAAATCCTGTATTACTGTTACTAAAAATAAAGCTGCATATGATTATGTTATGTTAGTCACTTGACGAAATAGTGTTTTTCTCTGAGGTGTGGTAAAAACATGGTACAAACAGAAAAATCAAGAAAACGAGATTCAAACAGTAAGATTAAACAGTTTTGAGACAACAATGATTAGTTTTCTGTCTATAAATGGACCCAAATAGATGTTCCCTTGTCTAATAAAACATACAATATATTGAAGCAATATATTATGTCCATGGTTTCTACGAAACAAAACCGGAAATCGAGCACTGATCGGTGACGCAATGGCAAAGGATGGGACACTAGTTAAAATTTCTTATTTCTCTGGATTTAAAAATTCATGGAAACATCTGGGATTTTGCAAGTACACCAGTCATTAAAATGTGGAACACTGTTTTAGTGTTTTTTGCATATTTTAATCCAAAAATCTTACATATTGTTCCTTTGAAGGGGTAGTTCACTGAAAAGAGAAAATTCTGTCATCATTTACTCATCCTCATGTTATTCCAAAGCTGTACAGCTTCTTCTGTGGAGGATAAAAAAAGATATTCTGAAGAACGTCGGAAACCAAACTGTTTCAGTCCCCTTTGACTTCAATTGTATGGACCAAAAAAAAATAAAAAAATGTCAGAGAGGCATTTCTCAAAATATCTTATTCTATGATCCACAGAAAGTCAGTTTTGAAACAACATGAGGGCGAGTATGACAGAATTTTCATTTTTGGCTGAAAACTCTTTAACTTTAAAGAAAGAAACACAAAAAACAAGTTCTACGTGATAAAATAACACATACACTTCCATTAAAAAATTTAAGGCCAGTAAATTTATATCATTTTATAATTACTAATACTGTATTCAGCAAGGATGCATTATATTGTGACAAAAAAAGTGACAATGAAGACATTCTTTAAACTTTCTATTGATTAAAGACCCATGAAAAAAACATTTTCCACAAAAATACGAAGCAACACAACCATTTTCATATAGTAAAATAATAAAAATATTATCTTGAGCAGCAAATCGGCACATTAGAATGATTTCTGAAGGATCATGTGACACTGAAGACTGGAGTAATGATGCTGAAAATCCAGCTTTGATCACAGGAATAAATTAGGATTTAAAATAAATTCAAACAGAATAGTTATTTTAAACTGTAATACGATTGCACAATATTTTTACAGACCAATGGACGGAATAGTAAAGGTTTTATATTTCGCATTCAATGCAATGACATTCATTTGTGCCCAAATACTTCTTTGGGGTCACTGTATGTCTCTGATCTGCATGAAAGACTCTCTCGCCATTGTGTTTTTGTCCGTTTTGCTTCATGAGAGGTCCATGGATCCCAGCATACGTGTCCATGCCATGTGTGGGTTATTACTGGAAAGACGCTTGGCGCGTGTCGTTGCTTCTAACCGCTGGATGCTGAGCTCAGCTCTTCACCACTGAGCTGCAGCGCTGAGATCATGTGTGTGTATAATATATTATTACAGGCTAAATCTGCCGGACTCACACTGCGATATAAGTCTGACTGATGTGAGGTGATAACAGGGCAGTTCATCATACAGTTAATGAGACATGGGGCTAAAAATAAATGATTTACTGCACTTAATTTATTCACTGCTCAACAGTTAGTTGATGATTAGCGAATTCTAATTAATCGTGCTCAACTGCAGGCAAAGAATTATTTATCATTTCAGTTGTGTAAATGTTTATCTTTCAAATTCCATGTCAAAAACACAGACTGCCCTCGAGTGCTATGCTGTTGTGGAGAGGTGTGTTATTGCTTTTCTATATAAGTGACCAGATACCTGGAGAACGGATGAATCTGGGAGAAAAATCATGGACATGCTGAAGGAGAGATCTGTGTTATGTCTAGAAACCACAATACTACAGGCCCTGCTGGAATTAAAGGGATAGTTCACCCCAAAATGAAACTTGTGTCATTATTTACTCACCCTGAATTTGTTCCATACCTGTGAGTTTCTTTCTTCTGCTAAACACAAGAGATAATTTGAAGAATGTCGGTGTAACGAAGAGACAGCGGAGTGAGATCCAATTGCAGCTTTATTAAAAGTGGACGTAGTCAGACAGGCAGAGGTCAATGATCAGCTTACTGGTATGCAGGGGATAATCAGAAAACAGGGAACAGGCAAAATCGGAACCGGGAAAAACAGACACAGGAATAAACGCTCAGAATTGGTACAGGATGTAGCTCAAGACTTCGCGGTGATGTATTTGTGCAGTGTGCTTAAATAGTGAGATGTGATTAGTATCAGGTGTGAGTGTAATCAGTCCAGGTGTGGGGACTTCTGGGAAATGTAGTGTGATACTGAAATGGGTGAATGTAGTAGTGCATTGTGGGGAGTGAAGTCCAAGGTGAATGTGCATGTGTGTGTGTGTGTGTGTGTGTGTGTGAGTGAAAGTCCAGAGTGGAGTGCCTTCTAGTGGACTTCACGGGTACTGATCGTGACAGTCGGTAACCGTTGATGGACCCCATTGACTACATAGTATTTTTTTTTAGTGGTAGGCAGAGCGAGGCTTCATGAAACACTGAAACAGTTGAAACAAATGTGCCGTATTGTGTCGAGGCTTCGAAACTATACCGACACCCGTCTCCACGGTGACACCTAGTGGTCAACTGCACATGTTATCTGAAACAACTTTGACAACAAGCCATTTAAAAAAATAAAAATGTTGTGTTTTTGTTAATGTGGTGACTTTTTAACATCCTCACTATATAACTATAATATATAATAATAATAACTAGGTTATTGTGGTCATGAAAAATGAAAATTAATAAAACACATCAATCCACAATGGTCTCATTTTTGGGGGTTTTTTTACAGATTTTTTTTTTATAAATGTCACTATATCGTAAACGCTATCTCAAAATCTTTCTCCTCTCACAAAAACCCACAAGGTGAAGGTGCATTAACTCCTCTTTTAAACTTTGTGGGAGTTGAGACAGGTGCGATGGTGTGATTTGTTCCCGCCCCTGTCAATCAAACGCAGACTAGGTGGGCACGCCTCCTGTCGAAACGTGCAGAAGCTTCATTTAGCCATAGTCACGTGACATGAGTGTTTTGAATCACAGTTCGGAGCAGTGTTTCGAAACATCTACGCTTCGGGATCTCGACACTGTGTCGAAACGTAAGTTTTGTGTCAGCCATCCCTATTTCTTTTCCATACTATGGAAGTCAATGGGGTCCATCAACTGTTTAACGACATTCTTCAAAATATCTCTTTTTGTGTTCAGCAGAAGGTTTTGAACAACTTCAGGGTAAGTAAATGATGAGAGATTTTTTGGGGTGAACTATCCCTTTAAAACGCATGATGGTCGCCCCAGATCACAATTGAATACAGGGGTGTAAAACGTTGTCCACTTTAGACCACTTCTAGAGGTAGCTGAAATCGACTGGATTTCTGCTGTAGCGTAGGCGCTCATGTGGTCGAATGCATTCAAACAAAAGGCCGCTTACTCTTCGCCTACTGACCAAAGGTGTAAACGTTATGGGAAGCGCACTAGCCAGACAGGATTGAATCTGAAAGCCCCAAGTCTGCTTTGAAGAAGAAAAATGTACCAAGCACAGTGTTCTCCCACCATTCCTAATTTCTAACGCGGTCACTGTGTTCGGCCGGTCTTGCAGCTGTCGGAGCAGAAACGAAAGCTGCTGCTCTCCTTATGTTTTTCTTCGTCTTTGTGCACGTTCATACGAAAATTGTGCGAGCTTATTTCGTCCATTAGATCTGAAAAAGCCTGTACATTTTCCCATAGACGGAGACTTGAGAGTGCAGCGCCTTGGGCTCTTTCTGAAATGGACAACCCAGAAGTAAACCAGAAAAACAAAAGATCAGTCAATAAGATTTTGCAAAAAGCAAAAAAAACTACTTTTACATGTTTAGAGGGTGCGCTAAGTCAAAGTAGACCCAACTCTACGATATTCAGGTCTTTTTTTCACCTCTAAAGAATCAAAGAAGGAATACAGCTGTTAGCAATAAAAGATGTGCGCTACATTTCAGTGGAAGACTTCTTTTTTTTAAAGCATTGGCTCGCTCATCTTCATGCATAATCTGTGACGCATAAAAAAGGCAGAGCCCCTCTGAAGAGATTAAAGTCTCCCATTAGTAAGACAGATATACAGGGTCAGCAAACAGTTGTCTGCACTTCTCTTTTTTCCTCTTTGTCAGCATATTTTTGTGTCAAGTTTATTTGAGGATCTGCCTCTAATGGAAAACTTTTCTGCTTTTTTCCCCTTTTTTCTCTCTCATTCCACCCCCTTTCCTCCCTCCTGCTCTCCTTTTCCTCTCGCTTCCTTCTGTCACTCTCCCCCTCTTTTCCCTCTATGTTTCTCAGAGAGGAGGAAGTAGTATGGTTTATTCAGGGCTCAGGTTTCAGAGCAGGGTTTTGTGTGTGTGTGTCTTTACTGGCTCTCGAGAAGAGAAGGAGAGAGCTGCTTCTGTAATTGCAAAGAACAGTGATGAAGATTAGACCAAAATGGAAAACGGTCATCCACTCATTTCCTCTTTTGTACCGCAAGTGCCTAGCAAAAACTGGTTTGTGAAAGATCAAATTCATCTGCTTGTTGTTGAGAGATGTGCTGTTACTTTAAGCAATCAGATTTAAAATGTGGAAAACAAATCTTACACTGAAGGAGCATTTGAGTCATTTCTAGACATCACGATATCACTTAAGGATGCAGAACCTTGGGCTCTTTTTGAACTGGGTCAACCACTTAGTAACCACCCAGAAACACCCTAACAACCACAGAGCAACATGCAGGCAAAATCACTCAAATCAAGATGTCATTTTCTAAAAGCATGTCACCATATGCAGTTTCCTGACATTACTTTTTAGTCCAGTTATGTATAATAAATGTATAGGCCTATATAAAGTTATTTTTTGTACTTTTGCTGTAAAAATTAATACGTTTGTTTTTTTTGTTTTTAGACATTTTCTATATATGGAAGCTTGTTTCCACTGAATAAAAAATTTTTAAAAAATAATTGCAATTTTTCTTCTCAGAATTCTGTCAGAAGTCAGAATTACTAAATAACTCGCTATTCTGATTTTTAAAGGGTTATTTCACCCAAAAATGAAAATTGTGTCATTAATTCCTCACCCTCATGTCGTTCTACACCCGTGAGACCTTCGTTCATCTTCAGAACACAAATGAAGATATTTTTGATGAAATGCAATGGCTCAGTGATTCCTCTATTGACAGAAAGAGAATGAACACTTTCAATGTCCAGAAAAAACATATTTAAAACAGTGAATATTCAACCTGAATATTATAAAGAGACAAGAATACTTTTTGTGTGCCAAAAAAATAGAAATAAATAAATAACGAATTTCAACAATATCTAGTCGATTTGACAACACTGCTTTGAAGCTTTACGAATCTTATGTGTCAAATCAGTGGTTCGGATCGGGTATCAAACTGCCAAATTCACGTGACCTATTGAAATTTCGAATCACTTTTGACATAACAAAGCCTCATTTACTGAAATCAAGTGAATTTGGCGCTCTGAACCACTGATTCGTAACAAAATATTCATAAATATCTTCAACAGGGTTGAAAGTCCAAATTGCCGTTTTAATGCAGCTTCAAGGGGCTCTACACGATCCCAGAAAAGGAATAAGGGTCTTATCTACCTAAACAATCAGTCATTTTCTGAATAAAAATAAAAATTATATACTTTGTAACCACAAATGCTCATCTTGCATTAGCTGCGCTACAGATCACGTTGAAAGGTCACGAGGTAAGGCGAAAAACTCCATCTCATTTTCTCCTCCAACTTCAAAATCATCAAACATCATTGTTTTATTATTTTTTTTGTAAAGGCCGTTTGTCTTTGTACATTTGCTTTGTAAAAACTTGTTCAGAACATCCACCTACATCACGCATGACCTTTCCAAGGTGATTCCAAGCTAGTGCAAGATGATCATTTGTGGATAAAAAGCATATAATTTTATTTTTTTTTTAGAAAATGATGGATCATTTCACTAGATAAGCCCTTTATACCTTAGCTGGAATCATGTAGACCCCTTTGAAGCTGCACTGAAAATGCAATTCGGACGTTCAACCCGTTGTACCCCAGAGAAGTTCACTCTATAGAGAAAAATCCTGGAATGTTTTCCTCAAAAACCTTATTTCTTTCCGACCGAATAAAGAAAGACAAACATCTTGGATGACATGGGGGTGAGTGAATATTATCAGGAAATTTTAATCCTGATGTGAACTAATCCTTCAATCCTTATGTTATGTTCCAGGTCAGTTTGACCCGTTTAGATTTTCTAGTAGTTGGAAATACTGGTTAACCTATGTTTTTTTTCTTGATATTTTGTGACTTTTTCTCATTTATCATCATGAACATGCATGCAAAGTTTCAACATGCTGGTGTTTTTTGACATATACAAACAAAATTACTGTTACGTTCGTGATGTTCGCCGGGTCAATTTGACCTGCATATTTTAACGCTCTAAGGCAACTGTACTGACCCAAAATAATAACATTTCTTGGTTATATTTTGTTGTTTTATTTTTTTACTACCTTATGAAGTTAAAAAAATGAGGTTTTCCACACTTATTTCAATACAGAAAAATGTTTTAAACAGCACCATGTGTGTGAAGTTCACATGCAGAAAACACACTTACTGTGAGCTCATCATGTCAGAAGAAACTTCTTGACTTTATGAAATGAATTTACAAAACATCCAACTTAGGAAAAGTACATATTTTCATTATACAGCTACATTTAATTATTCAGTTAAGGTGTTCTAAGAAAAAAAAAAAAAAGTTTAAAAAATGTACTGTTTATTTTCAAATTTTCATTAAATCATATCTTCAGATATCTATTTTTTGGAATATTTGACAAATGTTGATATTAAAAGTTTAGTTTGAGCCTGAATCTTTATTGTTTTTCATAGTGTGATTTTTGAGGAATTGTATTGAATTCAATCAGGGTCAGTTTGACCCGCTCCATAACGAGTGAACACAGAAATGGAACAGCGCACAAGGGTAACGATCAAATATTCCTGAAGCTTCTTCTCTCATGGTGGACCTATAATCTCCCTGCGCTCTCAGTGTCTCAGATAGCCAGTCTGGATTCATTAAAAAGTGTCAGTATCTTTAAAGCTGTGTCTACATCCTGTTCCTCTTTCACACCCCCTCTTCTCTCTCCCTTGCTCTCTGGTCTTCAGCCATTTCACAGAGCATGTGGTTTTCATTAGGAGAGTTGGATTAGAGCACAAGGGCAGATCAGCAATGGTGGCAATCCACACTCTCCTTCTCTGCCTTCCCTCCTTTATCTCATGTACCATCAGCTTCGGCCATTCACCGTCCAGCCTGATGAAGTCACCGCAGCCGCCGCTGCGAATCTACCCTCAAAATCTAAAGATATAAACCTGACCTAAAATTCCCATAATCCTCTGCTCTGGAGGTTAGAACTTCTAATCATAGATCTGAATACAAGAGGAACCTAAAATCCTGGTTTAACTGAGTCTGTGTTGACAGAAATAAGCAATCGCCATCATTTTTCGGTGATGAAAGTTGAATCAAAATGTGAGCGTGTGTGTCTATGCCCCGAGGATCCAGACGTCCAGGATCAAACAGTGCTTGTTTTGGAAACAGGGGGAAGCACTACCTAAATGCTGAGTTTGGAGAAAAACAACGGAGAGGGAGGGGGAAAAGAGAAGGAAAAAAACAAGAGGAGAGGATGAGAGCCCGAAGGATCCGGTGGAGGAAATGGCTCCTGCTTATTATGTGTGCTGCTGGAGAACAGCATGCTGGGAAACGGACGGCAGTAATGCATGTGTGTGTGTGTGTGTGCAGCAGATCTTACGTGTGTGTTGACGTGTGTACAGGGATAGTGGCACTCTCGTTTAAGAGAAAGAGGACGGAAAAGAGCTCGTAAAAAGTGTTTTTTGATGTTTAGCCAGAGGCGTGTGACTGATACTCGTGCGTGTCTGAGTTTCAACACAAAACTGATGATAAATGCACTTCTGTTTTTATGAACCAAAAAAAAAACCCAGGATATTTAACCCCATAAAACCTAGTGTAACATATTTGATATGCAAATTTCTAAGGCGTCAAATATATCAACATGATACTTGTACATAATCTGATTGTTTATACCTTTATGTTGCAAGTAAAAGGACATTAGGTTAGAATACATGTGTCCTTTTGCTGTGAAATCTTTAGTGAATAGTAAATATAATGTAAATTATTCTTAGTAAATAATTGATTTTTTTTAA
This sequence comes from Zacco platypus, assembly GCA_038088235.1. NCBI lineage: Eukaryota > Metazoa > Chordata > Actinopteri > Cypriniformes > Xenocyprididae > Zacco > Zacco platypus. The sequence goes on along the minus strand of CM076082.1, from coordinate 36,085,326 downwards.
ATGTAATAACTGTTATTGTTAATAATATATCTGAACTTACTGGGTTGAAGCTATTTAAGTTTACCTGATTATCTATATATCATGTTTTAGAAAAATCATGTTAAAATGTATCAAATATGATACATCAGGCTTTTGAGGAAAGTTTATTTGTGCATCTTTCAATCATCATTTTAATGCATTGCATTATGTGTTGATCATAAAACGTATTTCAATATAATCTGTGCATATAACCTAACTGAAAAAGGTTGCCCAAGGCAGTGCTGCGCAAAAAAAATTCAAAATGCAAGAAATAAGAAAATATTAACAGACATATTACTGGGAGATATTTAAAGTGACAACTTACATTTAATGTAGGGACTGTAATGTAATGTTATAAAAATCTTACTGGCTTGCATTACAAGCTATCAGACTTTCATCTTAGGTTTTTTGGCCATATAAATATCAGCAACTACACTAAATTGCATTTTGATCAGTCTGAGCCTCTGAGTAAAAGGTATTTTTATTTCCTCGTCGAGTGTGAGCTCCATATTCTCCTATATCATGCTATATGATACTCACATCACACTGAGCTCCATATACTCTTATAGCAGTGCTTCTCAAACTGGGGTACGCGTTCTCCTGAGGGTACGTGAGGTGACGAGGGGTTATGCGAACAAAATCTGAGCTTTTCCATTCATTTATTTCTAACCCACCTTAAAATAACATAAAAACCGAGCATGTAATATATGACATCCAATCTTTTGCGGTCAAAACTGACTGCATCCATACAAGCAGCGTGCAAATATGTTGAGTGCAGAGTATGCTGTCTTAGTAAATCGTGCTACATTACTGCCATTCTTGACAATGTACCTTTGTAAAAGTTGGGATTTAGCACTTGCATGAAAAAACAAATATGAACATGCTGTGCATAAAGATCGATTTAAAACTCAAACTCTTTTTGATATAAAAACCCTGTGAGTTCTTGTTTTGAATGTTGATAATTATACGAGCAAGAATGCATTTTTCCCCCAAGTATCCTGCAAATGTGACATTGATTTTATATAACAGTTCAACAAAAAAGGATAATATTAAGTGATAATCATTTTAAATTGAGTATTGTCAGTGTTGTTTGCTCAATTTTGCAACAAAATAATAGTTCTAACAAAAGCCACAGAAGAACTCCAACAGGCAGCAGTGTTTCGAGAATGAATCTGCAGCTCTGAAGGAATCGGTTGAGTAAATGATTCAATGACCCATTCATAATCAGGGTTGGGGAGTAAAGAAATACAAGTAACTTAGTTACGTATTTAAAATACAAAATTTGAGTATTTCATTACAGTTACATTTTAAATGGGTGGTAATCAGATTACAGTTACATCTGAAAAGTATTTTAGATTACCAAAGTGATTACTTTGAGTTTTAATGTCATTTAAACAGCAATTGGTGATTCTCTGACTCTGACAGTCTGAAAAAGTGGAGTTAAGTTTCATGTTTTCAACTGTTTTCATGTTTTGTGATAGTTGTTTGTGAGTCATTTTATAATTGTAAAAAAAGGTCACTGCATCTTTTTCTCACAATGTGTTTTTTTTCCCTCACAATTGTGAGTTTGCATTTCACAATTCTGACTTCCTTTTTCTCAGAATTGCGAGATTTAAACTCACAATTGCAAGTTATAAAGTCAGAATTGGGAGATATGAACTTGTAATACTGACTTTTTTCTTGCAATTATGAATTTAGTATGAGAGTTAAATGTCATAATTCTGACTTTTCTCAATATTGTGAGTTTATATCTCATAATTTTGACTTTTCTCAATATTGCGAGTTTATATCTCATAATTCAGATATTCAGATAAAAACTTGCAATTACCTTTTTTGTGTTTGTTCCACACTTATTAGTTTTCCAAAGTATTCTAAAGTATTAAGATTAAGTTACTAAACTTGAGTAATGTAACGAAATACGTTACAAATGACTTTTTAAAGCATGTATTTTGTAATCTGTAGTGAAATACATTTTAAAAGTAACCTACCCAGCCCTAATCATAATGCAGCCACATTCAATGAATGAATAAATGACTCGATGACTCACTCACTAATACAGTGACTTACCGCCACCTAGTGGTGTTGTAGTTTAATTATTTAAAAGTATCACTTTGTTTTTCACCATCATTGCATATTCCTCTATTGAACCCTTTTTATTTAAAAAATTATTTTAAAAATGTATTTATAAAGGTTAAAAAAAAAAATACACTGGAAAAAGGGGAACTATTTGTCCCTTAATAAAGTTAATGCAGTCTAAGGTTCAGAAGGAACTCTTCTGATGATGAAATTCATGTCACGCGCACTGGGGGTAAGGATGAAAAAAAAGGATCCCCCTCGGATGAAATCGCACCCCAAGCAAAACCACTAAAATTTACCATCAGCGATTAAAGGGACAGGGGTTGTGCACGCAACTGTGTGAGAGGACCTTTACATTTGCCAAATAAATTTAACTTTTCTTTTCTTTTCTTATTAAAAAACAAGCCCAGCCCAGATGAGAAAAAGTAACAACAGAAAGTACACTCCATAAAAAGTAATTAATGATGTAATTAGTAATTTTTAAGGAGTAACAATGGATTACTTAAAAGTTACTTTCCCTAACATTGCTGATGACCAGCCATGATGGATTTTCAGCAAGGAAATGGACTCAAAAGCCCACAATGAAAAGTCAGAGATCGCAATATGAACGCAAACATTTCTCACAAATGAGAAAATTAATTTTATAGCTCTGTACTCCTACTGTATGACAACAATCATCCCACTTGTGTCTATTTTTCGGAGACAATGACGAAAATGTCTAAAAACGCTTTCCTGAACAAGTTTCAAGCAATAAAACGATTCTCTAGGACAACAATAATTTTTAAGTCTCAAACCAATCGCTTAGTCACATCTTCGCAGAATTCCTCGCCTGCAGTTATGATTTTCAGGTCCAGGGAGGAAATCTGGTTGTTTTAGAGGGAGATGACTATGTCATCTGACACATCAGTGCCTGGCCACAGCTGTAGAGACAGACAGACAGACAGAGACAGACGGGGCCCCAGCTCTGCCTGTGGATGATAGACCATGATGGTTTCACTGCTACATTCCTATGGAGAATGGTTTATTTTCATTGGAAACATAATTGTCTGTGGCAAGAGATTTGGAAGCGCTTTTACCCAAAACACAGCCAAAAGTCCATCCTGTACCATGGTCGCCCTCTATAGGTGACCTAAAATCAACACACCCCTCCCTTTAATGAATCGAATTATAAAAGTGCAGTGAAACAGAATTCATTCAATTGAGTAAGTATAGTTTGCTACTGTACATAAATACACAGAAAAAGGAGCTTATACCAGATATGGGCATAGTTGACACTACAGATTAAATGCCTTGACCCGTCTGTACATGCACATTTCATAAACAAAAAAATACAGTAAAAGAATTATTATGATAATAGTGCTGATTGAGATGTATTTGATGACTTCTTTCATGATTGGGTATTATAATAATTTTTACATTTTTAAAATGATTGTCAACAGAATTAATATTTATTAATTATTTAAAGGCACACACTATGTAAATTTTCGCCACCAGAGGTCGCTTATTCAAAACAAAGGCATAGTTCGATGAAGCCTTGATTTTGCGGAATCGCGGGAGGTGTCGTCTTCATGCCTACAGCCTGTGGAAAAGAATCGGGATGGGACGGGACTCATGGATGAGATTATTAACATTATGTAGTCAGAAGCCATTGGAGCGATTGCTAATAAGAGACTAGCGCAACACACTCCTCGAGAGCAGCAGAACTTTTATTATGCCTTCCGCTTCTTCCGGTCAGGCGTAAGTGGGGTAAAGCAGCGCTGTTCATCATATTAGATAGATTTGTGTGTTGAAAGTTGTTGTAATGCTACTCTGCGTGTTTGTTCGGCGGCTGCTATGAGACACTTTACGTACTCTTAATGCCTTTTTACATGCATACATATATCCAATGTAATTTATAAGAGGAGGCGTAAAAAGCGTAAAAAGTTTTATCATACAAATTAAACATTAAAAATATTCAAAAAGACATTTATTAAATATTATAAAAGATACATTTTGATGTTTTTATGTTATGCAAGCAGTGTGTTTGTGTATGTGTGTACATATACACATACACACATATATACATACATATACAGTCTACAGTCTACAAATATAAAAATATAATTTGTAAAAATATTTTTAAAAAATTACCTGATATTTATATTCAAATTGTATGATAAAACGTTTTACTCTGTATAATAAATTATGTTTCCTCCACTTATAAGTAGCTTATACAAATGTAGAATTTTCTATGAATAATTTTCATGAAAATCTGTAATTTACTATTTATATTTAATATTCACAATATTCAATATTTACACGATCAGAATACTCTCTAACAAGTGAGCTAAATGTCCTTTATTGAAGAAGAAAAAGAAGAAGAAGAAAACACCTGTTGCTGTAACACCACACAGTTTTCGTGTAAGAATTAAAAGAAAAAAATTATAAGTACTGAAATGTATGAAAGAATTATACAACGCAGCCACATGCAGCCTCATTAATTTAACTAAAATATTATGAATTTTTTATTCCCCCAGGTATTCCTGATTAACTCTGGGATGACTGTCACCTCAAAAATTCTAAAGTTAATAATCCAATAAATAAATAATGAGCACAATGAATTTAAAGAAGAACTGAAACACTGACTTTTAACACTGCTTCTTCAGAGTGTTATTCAAACAGCAGTTGTTGTGTTCGGTCTTCACTGGTTATTCATCAGCAGACGGTGGGAGAATCTGACACAGACGCAGCTGCTCTATAGCCTCAACTCCTTCATACTGAGAAAAAACAACCATTAAAATACAACAAATCTGACAAAACATTTGACTTCATCAAACAAATAACAGCTTTAAGTCTCTTTAGGTATGAATTAGTTGACGTTAAATAAAATTTTCCCCAAATTTATTCAATTCCTCTGAACTAAAATCCAACAAATCGACCAATCAGACTACGCCACATGGTGGGGGATACCTATCAGAGAACTCATATCTACTCTTTTAACTCATTTCACCAAAGGACTGCGATCTTTACGGATACGGTGAGGTCTCCCATCCCAACCGCAGTATGTGGCTCACACTGGCGGCCCTTCTGACTCTGTGTGCCGCAGGGAGAAGTGCTGAAAACGCTTCAGAAAGCGGTGCTTTGGAGGAAAAGCTTGTTATAGCCAGAGGAAAACTTGTGGTGAGTGGTCAATGGAGATTTGCTCCAAAAAGTCATGGTCCAATGATGTGGAACAGGAACTACACTATCATAGAAGCTAATGATGTTAAAATTCATTTCATTATTGTAATGTTGGGCAATACAAACACATACACTAATTTTCAAAAGTTTGGGCTTGGTAAGATTTTTAATTTTTTTTTTAAAGACGTCTTATTTTAATGCTTATTTAATCAAAAATACAGTAAAAAAAAACGGTAATATTGTGAAATATTATTACAATTTAAAAGAACAGTTTTCTACTTGAATATGTTTTAAAACGTAATTTATTCCTGTGATACAAAGCTGAATTTTCAGTCTTTAATGTCACATGATCTTTCAGAAATCATGCTGATTTGCTGCTCAAGAATAAGAAATGCTGCTTGAAATTGCATTTCTTATTATCATCAATGTTGTCCCACTTAATATTTTTTTCCCCAGGACTCTTTTATGGATAGAATTGATAGCATTTATTTGAAATACAAGTATTTTATAACATTATAAATGTCTTTACTGTCACGTTTGATCACATTACTGTGTCCTCACAGAACAGAAGTATTAATTTCATTCTTTCAAAACATCAAACGTTTGAGTTGTAGCGTAGATTGTGTTTAATACTCTAATCGAATAATTCTCTAGGTAATGCATGATATTTAAATAAATTACATGCTGTGCAAGCTATAATGTCATAAAGACCTCAAAGAACTTTTAAGTTAAAACACTATTTTCCATTTTACGGTAAATCTCTCTTCAATACCTTCCCAGGCTCCCAGTGTAGTGGGATGATCCATAAAGAAGATGCCAGAGCTCTACAATTTCCTGATGGAGCGATGGGCATTGTAGTATCCTGACATTATACCTCGCATTTTCTTGTAATTAGTTTTCGGTTTAGTATGTGTAGGTGACTATTGTCTTTTTAGAGTGTCTACAGTTTCTTCCACATTTATTTGGTAAGACAGCATTTGACAGGGACATGAACTAATGAAATTTTTACAGGCCCTCTGTGCTGCCATATGTTTAAGCACTCAGAGGCTGGAGTCATGCGCTTCATGGCCTCAGAGGTCATTTGCCTGGTGCCTGTTAACCTTAACCTGCTGTTTAAAGTCATAACCTAGAGTATGATTCTGGAGAGGATAAAAACCCACGGTTGATCTTCTACAATGATAAGGACGAGGAAGTGAAGGTAAGGACTATGTTATTATTTTATATGCAGGTTTTTGTCATCATTTTGCTCAGCGGCATTGTCATTTTTTTCTCACTGAACATATTAAGGAGATATTTGATATTTACTGTATTTGTTACTAGCTGACAGGGCTGGGTAGGTTACTTTTAAAATGTATTTCACTACAGATTACAAAATGCATGCTTTAACAAGTAATTTGTAACGTATTTCGTTACATTACTCAAGTTTAGTAACTTAATCTAAATACTTTAGAATACTTTGGAATACTAATAAGTGTGGAACAAACACAAAAAAGGTAATTGCAAGTTTTTATCTCACAATTCTGACTTTTTCCCTCAGAATTGAGTGATATAAAGTTGCAATTGTGAGTTATAAAGTCAGAATTATGAGATATAAACTCGCAATATTGAGAAAATCTAAATTATGATATATAAACTCGCAATATTTAGAAAAGTCCGAATTATAAGATATAAACTGAAAATATTGAGAAAAGTCAGAATTATGAGATATAAACTCACATACTAAATTCACAATTGCAAGAACAAAAGTTAGTATTGCAAATTTAAATCTCACAATTCTGACTTTATAACTTGAAATTGTGAGTTTAAATCTCACAATTCTGAGAAGAATTGTGAAATGCAAACTCACAATTGTGAGGGAAAAAACTAATTGAGAGAAAAAGTTGCTGTGACGAGTGAATTATAAAATGACTCACAAACAACTATCACAAAACATGAAAACAGTCGTGGATCATCAGGTCATGACAGGACAGTTAAGAGTTGGCCATTTTTTTTTTTTTTATAAATTCAGTCATTTTGTCTTGTTCTGGACAGAACTAAATAAAAATAAGAAAATTTTTATGATCCCTCTTAAAAGTATTAAAATGTTGAAGAAACTTAACTTCGCTTTTTCAGACTGTCAGAGTCAGAGAATCACCAATTGCTGTTTAAATGACATTAAAATTCAAAGTAATTACTTTGGTAATCTAAAATACTTTTCAGATGTAACTGTAATCTGATTACCACCCATTTAAAATGTAACTGTAATGAAATACAGTTACTCAAATTTTGTATTTTAAATACGTAACTAAGTTACTTGCATTTCGTTACTCCCCAACCCTGCTAGCTGATAATATTTCACATCTGTGGTGTTTTTTTTTTATTTTTTATTCACGTCTGCTTTTGTTGTATGAAAAATAACTGGCTGAGAGGCGTTTCAAAGATGGTCGCCGAGAAATGAGTGCCTGAAAGGGTCTTTGGCATCTTTCACTTCTCCTCTGACACCAATTTGTGCCTACCTCAGGTTGTTCCGGTGAAGAAGATGAAGGCAGACGAGATCAGCAGCTTACTGGATTCTCTGGGTTTCTATAAGAGGTCACAGAAAGGCGAAGAGATCCCTGAGGAGTTCAAACATTTCCCTTTAAAAGCGCCTCGGGACGAACTGTGACACCCGCTGGTCAGCGCCGGTACTGCAGCCTGCCGCAAATGACGTCCAGAGTCTCAAAGTTCCGAAACAGAAACTGACTCTGGACCGACACACAGATGGCTGGAGGGAGTTTGGCGCACCGCTGTCCTAATCATAGAGATTTTTACAATAAACATCTTTGGCTTGAGTGTCATTGTTTTTTTTTCATTCATTAAAATGTATGAGCCTTCTTGATTTTCAAAAAGGAACGCAATTACAGCAACAAACCCATCGAAGTATGGCAATTAAAGAAAATAGGTGGCAAGTAGTTGAAGCTGTCAGAATAAATAAGGCTAATTATTGCATTTTTTAAACAAAGTTTCAGAATGAGTTTCAAAAAGAGTTTCAAAATGAGCTGGTAAAGAATAAAACTCATTAATTATAATTGGATTTTTCTAAAACAGCTCTTACAAACATTCACAATATGAGATACAAACAAATGATTATATCCAGGGCTGGGTAGGTTACTTTTAAAATGTATTTCACTACAGATTACAAAATACATGCTTTAAAAAGTCATTTGTAACGTATTTTGTTACATTACTCAAGTTTAGAAACTTAATCTAAATACTTTAGAATACTTTGGAATACTAATAAGTGTGGAACAAACACAAAAAAGGTAATTGCAAGTTTTTATCTCACAATTCTGACTTTTTCCCTCAGAATTGTGTGATATAAAGTTGCAATTGCGAGTTATAAAGTCAGAATTATGAGATATAAACTCACATACTAAATTCAAAATTGTAAGAAAATGTCAGTATTGCAAGTTTATATCTCCCAATTCTGACTTTATAACTTGCAATTTTGAGTTTAAATCTCAATGCAAACTCACAATTGTGAGGGAAAAAAAACAAATTGTGGGTAAAAGTTGCAGTGACGAGTGAATTATAAAATGACTCACAAACAACTATCACAAAACATGAAAACAGTCGTGGATCATCAGGTCATGACAGGACAGTTCAGTTGACAGTTGTGCAATTTTTTTTTATAAATTCAGTCATTTTGTCTTGTTCAGGACAGAACTAAAAAAAATAACAAACTTTTTATGATCTCTCTTAAAAGTATTAAAATGTTGATGAAACTTAACTCCTCTTTTTCAGACTGTCAGAGTCAGAGAATCACCAATTGCTGTTTAAATGACATTAAAACTCAAAGTAATCACTTTGGTAATCTAAAATACTTTTCAGATGTAACTGTAATCTGATTACCACCCATTTAAAATGTAACTGTAATGAAATACAGTAACTCAAATTTTGTATTTTAAATACGTAACTAAGTTACTTGTATTTTGTTACTCCCCAACCCTGATTATATATATATATGTATGTATACACACAAGCAAATTATATAAACTGGTAGTTTTTGTGTTTTTATTTATATTTTCATTTAGTTTTCTTTTCAGAATGGTGACCTTTCTTCCACTAACATTCCACAAAAACCTCATTAAATTTGTTCCAATTATGTTTCAAAACAAGAAACAGTAATTAAAATATTCTGTGAAAACAAGTTATGTTGATCAATATAGGTGTCTAAATATTCTTCCTGGAAAACAAGTGAAATACTGCATATGGAAATTATTTCTATTTGACTTGCTGTGTGGTAACAATAACCGTATTATGGTTACCATGGTGAGGGTGATATCTTAATCTGCTGTCAGTCTCCATCTGTCCTCGGATTTAATCTGGTTAGCTCTCGAAAGACTCCAAACCACACAAACCAAAGTGGAGACGAGTGGATGAGCGTTTCATGTCGTCTCCAGCATGCCTGTGTTTTACACGCCGATCCCTCATAACCTGAGAGTGGGTCTGGCTAACGTCAGCGGGTCAGTGTTTATAAATAACAGGACGCGAGACAGTGGAGACTACAGGGACCTGAATCAGGATAATGAAGGTGAGACGTCTGCTGAAGACAATGCAAACACAAAGGACTGTACAGCCTGTCTAGATTATAGAGGATACATTTTTGTTACAATTTTTGGTCTTTTTTGTCACTTTCCACAAGTGGATCTGGATATAAAGAAATATTAAAATTATTCACCATTACTGGTGTTTTAACAGGAACTTTCTGTGCTTAAAAAGTATGTCATAATTAAGATTTCTTTAATGCTTTTTGAATGAAGTCTCTTAACCAAACATTTCTGAAGGATCATGTGACACTGAAGACTGCTGGAAATTCAGCTTTGATTCACAGGAATCAATTATATTTTAAAATATTTATTAGATAATAATACAGTTATTTTACAATGTCGCTGTTTTTACTGTATTTTTGATCAAATAAATACAGCCTTGGTGAGCAGAAGACACCTCTTTCAAAATTGTTAGTGTATATATATACTTTATATGAAATATGAAATACAATTTACTTAAAATAGTTAAAATGTGAAAAAAAATTACAAGAACTTTGGTGTAAAAGAGAAAAATATTATATAAATAAACAACATGTTACTTTAGTTAAATGAAATAATAATTCACTATACTGAAAGGGAAAACCAAAATCAGCTTTTTAGCTGGGTGGTGGGGGGCATTTGATGACAAGTCAGTAGTTTATATTAAATATATTATGACAAATACATCGAATAATCTCGCTACAAAAATTATTTCATGCATGCTAATGATAAAAAAGTCACAATGTTTATAATAGTCTCTCAATAGAAGTGCTAATTAAAGGGTTAGTTCACCCAAAAAATGACTTTTCTGTCATTATTTACTCACTCTCATGTCGTTCCAAACCTCAAAACCTTCGTTTTCCTCTCCTCAATAGAAAACAGTGAAATTACCACATTCAAGGTCCAGAAAATTAGTAAAGGCATTGTTAAAATAGTCCATGTGACTACAGTGGTTCAATCTTAATGTCATGAAGAGACGAGAATACTTTTTGGCTTTATTCATGGTTTCTTATTTCCCCAGTCATTCTCCAATGCTGTTTGCGTTTGCAGCGCTTCCGGGTTCTACGTCAGAGCACAGAACCGGTATTGTCCGACGCTGTTCACGTGAGCAGCATGAGGCATACGTGTGATGCCAATACTGAGCCGGCGTTCTGGCGTAAACATGGACGCGCCAAACTGCGTTCACTACATCTATACAAGGCTGACAGGGGAGAGACGGATTTGTTGAATAAAGTTGTTTTTGCGCACAAAAAGTATTCTTGTCGCTTCATAACATTAAGGTCGAACCACTGCAGTCACATTGACTTTAACCCTTTAGAACCTAAAGCTAAAATAGCCCGTTTTCACATATGTTTTTTTTTTGTAATAAAATTCTCTGCTATCTTCAGGTGTCATTTTTTTCAGAAAACAAATGGCTTTCAATAAATTATTGACCATTAATATGTATGGTGAGTTTGTAAATAGAATTTAACTGATTTAGAATAAAAGAGAAAATGATGATCAAAAGAATCTATCACTTCAAACTTAAAAAATTATATTACAACTATATTACATATATACCAGTCTTTTTGTGGAACTGGGTTTTCATTCAGGAGAAATGTTTTCCATACACACATACATATGCACGAATAAATTTACCGCACAGAGACATTATACAGAAACACACAACAAATGCGAAAGTCTCTCTTAGCCTCCTCCCAAGTCTTATCAAAAGTCATCCCAATCGCCTGTGTACTCCTTCCCATGTTTTTGTTTGTTTCTTCTATTATTTATGCGATCCAAAACTCCCTAAACAGCCAAATCTCTGTTTCAATCAATGTTTTTACTACTGTTCTGGACCTCGAATCTTGTTGCTTTCTATTGAGGATAAAAAAATAAAATAAAAAAAACTCTTGGATTTCATCAAAAATATCTTAATTTGTTCCGAAGAGGGACGAGGGTCTTTGGACCGAAAAGAGGGGGAGTAATTACTGACAGAAATTTCATTTTTGGGTCAAAAAATAAGTATTCCTTTAAACTTGTACATTAAAGTTACCCCAGGTGGTAGAGAAAACTACAATGAAGCATTTAAAAAGCAGTTACATGTGATTAAAGATCATTGCTGAATACCTTGTAAACTGATCTCAGCACACTCGTTTGCTGTCTAGTGTGCGCTGAGGTCTCGTCTCATCTCCCGCTGCAGATGCTGCTGTACTTCAACATGTTCTTCTTCCCCTTCTGGTGGATCTCTGAGGTGATGATGCTGCATTTAAAGGTGGGTTCAATTGACCCTTCGCAAACAGTTTGATTGACAGGCGATCTGACCAATCATAACCCCGAATCTGCCATTTTGTCTGAGAAAGCAGTCAGTGGAGTTAGTAGATTAACGTTGGTGAACTTGAACTTCACGTCTTTCCACGCTTGAAACAACATTCCTTCTGATGTTCATTCATGTTTATTTGATGCTATAAATGAACTAGTATGAAGAGATGATCGGTTCACGAGCCGCTTGAAGGAGCTACAGCGATCTGTCACGACACATTAAAGAGACTCTATATGCTATTTATTGTTTAAACTTCTTTTAAAAATTACGATATTTTAAATATGAAACTGTTTCATATGTCTGTCGACGCGTTGTCAGTGTCCTCTTTGCTCCGGGATGTATTTTTCACAGCGTGAGAACATGATGTGAGAGCGCATGGCTTGTCGGACATAGCAACAGTAACTAAAGGGGGCGGGTCTTTGCGAAGGGTCAATTATATGTTGTAATCATAAAGCTATTGTGCATTATCAATAATCAAATCCTTACTTTATAGGGGTCAAATTATAGTTAATGCACTGTGAACATGTGTAGCGGATTTCACCCAGCACCACAAACGAACCACTGACACCAGGCTCTTCGGGGATCACGTCTGCAGTTTATTAACAGAGGAGACATTAAACACACACGCCTTCAGGTCACTCTCTTTTCCAGCTGACTCTCTCCAGTCACAGGCTGTTCTGAGAGAGCAGGCGCAACACCAGTCCATTGTAAATGACGTCACTCACAGAACGAACTCAAAATATTAATTATAAACAAAAATAGGTACTTTTCCTCTGTATTACAGAACAGAATATGGATGATATACATAAAGTAAATTCACTAAAAAAAATTCAATAAAACAAATAAAAGTTGCTGGAACAATCTGGATAACAGATAAAACTCTCAACACTACACTCTCCCCTCCTAAATTTCAGCAAACTTTTAGGCTGTAGATGAGACATTTTCCTCTAAAGAGGAATACCCAGACTCCAGTCATTCAAATGAATAGCAACGATGTTGCTTGGGGGAAATATGCCCTTATACATATAACCATACATTCCTCGATAAAGTACTTCTCAATTACTCTCAAAAGTTTCCTCTACCCAATTCTGATCACTTTTCAAACTGAAAACATATTTGTATAGATTCATCTAAGACCCTACAAAACTGGAAAGAACCCTGAACAATTCAGCTAATGGGTCTCTTTGATTGGGCTCAGATATGATCATGCTCATACACTCAAGCAGTCTTTTAACAGGTTTCACTATCCTACCCGATCTGGTTCTCACAGTTCCTTCATTTGCTTTTGGGACTGTGTCTGATCCAGTCACTTTTCTTGGGGAAACTTCCAGCGCGACTCTAGACTTACTACTGGAGGCTTGAAACCTTGAGCAATGGCCCGATCTGTATTCAGAGCTAGATTCTCTTGGCATGATAACTGGTTCTGTTTGAACACTGTGACTGTTCACATACCCTTCAGGCATGTCTTTATCATCATTGTTTTCACTGGCCGAATCAGATGCACGACTCAAATCATCTGCACTCCACTCACTTTCGTTGATGTTATCTGTATCACAATCACTAGACAATTCACTGGCGTTGCCCCCATTGTTAGTGATTGAAGGGCCATCATATCTTGTGTGATCTGTGGAAGATGAAGTGTGAACCTCTGTGACTTGCCCAGTGTTTTGTCCTTGAATAGAATGTGCTCCAACAGGCTGAGATGGCTTTGGGCCCTGGCCTTGTAGGATCCAAGCAGCTATCCTGCCACTCCTTGATTCTATTTCAGAACTAAACGGAGATCTGTGTCCTTGGTCTGTTGTCTCACTTATTTCTTCGTCAGAGACTGTGGAGAAAATTGTGGACTCAACTTCTGGCTTCTCCAAGGGGAGAAAGTTTACAGGGAGGAGGAAGTTACGGTGAACCACCTTACTTTTCTTTGTGGTTGGGTCTTCAACCCTGTAGATGTGTAACGTTGGGTCTTTCCATGTCACCACATGAACCACAGAGTCCCACACATCTGCTAGCTTTCTTTTTCCCTTCTCTTTCTTATTCACCAGAAGGACGCGATCTCCTACTTCCAAGGCAATACCTTTGGATTTCTTGTTGTACTCCTTTGCTTGCCTTCTCTGGGCTCCTGCGGCATTTCCTTGAGCAATCCTCATTGCCTCCCTAAAATCCTTCTGAAGAGTCTCCACATATTCATCATAAGTCTGCACATCATTGTTCCTCAGGGCACTCCCGAACATGATATCTACGGGCAACCTAGGCACCCTGCCGAACATCAAGTAGAAGGGTGCAAAGCCCGTTGTCTCATGAGTGGTACAATTGTAGGAAAACGTTAGTGTCTGTATCATCTGAGGCCATCTCTCTTTCGATCGAGGCGGCAAAGAGCGAATCATATTTCCAAGTGTGCGGTTGAATCTTTCCGTTTGCCCATTACCCATCGGGTGGTAAGGAGTAGTATGGGACTTGCGGACACCAGATACCAACAGCAACTCAGCGATCAACTTACTCTCGAAGTTGGCTCCTTTATCTGAGTGTACCCTCTGCGGAAAACCATATATGCAGAAAAACTGATTCCATAGCTTCTGAGCCACAACTTTGGCTGTCTGGTTGGGGCAAGGGAATGCATGGGCTAACTTTGTAAAGTGGTCGGTTATCACAAGAACGTCGACATTTTCCCCATGTCTCCCCTCTGCAGACCAGAAATCTATACATACAAGTTCCAGTGGCATACTTGTCTTGATAGATTCAAGAGGTGCTCTAGCCTCAGGTTCCTGAGTCTTCCCGACCACACAGCGCTTACAGTGAGAGACATATCTTCTGACATCTGCGTCCATACCGGACCAAAAGAATCTCTGGCGCACCAGGTGAAGCGTTCTACTTTGCCCTTGATGACCAGCATCATCATGAGTCCCTCTCAGGGCAGCAGCTCTCAAAGAATGAGGAACTATAAGCTGGTACCTGACTTTTCCTACCCTATCTTTGGATCTGCGGTAGAGAATATTGTTCTTAACCTCCAACTTCTCCCAGTGTTTCAACATTCTCAATACCAGGGCGGATTCATTATCCCTCTCTCTTCGTGATGGTCTCCTTTTTCTGTCAACAAAGGATATTACACGGCCGATGATGGGGTCTGATCTCTGTTTTCCACATATTTCCTTCGTTGAAAAGACTGGGAGTGAATTCACTCCTCCGTGAATCAAACTGTTGGCACAGTGGGTCAACTGAGCACCGCGTACAGGCCTGCTGGACTCCCAATCCAGACAGGACTCAAAAATAGCCTTCACACCTTCACTTCTTATCTGGCTCATACTCCCAACTTGGACACTCTGAACGCTACTCTCAGAATTTCGATGGAGTACATTCACAGATAAACGGAAAGCTTCTTGAACCGCTTCCGAGGTTACATGAGCCTTACTCTCTAAGGCTTCACAGGCTTCCAGAGTTCTGACAAAGGGACGTCGACTCAACAGATCAGCAGGAATGTTCTGGGTTCCGGGTATATATTTCAAATCAAAATCAAAGGGAGCCAGCTTAGATACCCATCTTTGTTCACAGGCATCTAACTTAGGCTTAGACATGATATATGTCAAAGGATTATTATCCGTTAGCACTGTGAACGTAGTCCCTTTTAACCAGTGAGCGAACTTTTCACAAACTGCCCACTTTAGAGCATAAAACTCTAATCTATGAGCTGGGTAACGAGACTGAGCCCTTGACAGCGTCTTACTCGCGAAGGCTACTGGTCTTGGCTTTTTTCCTCCCTCTGGTATTTGACTCAGAACCGCACCCAACCCATCCATAGATGCATCAGTGGACAAGAGGAATGGTCTCTTAAAGTCTGGATGTGCTAGAGTAACTGTGTCTGCAAGTGACTGTTTGATCTTTTCCACAGCAAGGTCGCATTCTACAGTCCAGTCATCAGGGCTCAACCGTTTGGGTTTAGGGAAACAGGGGCCACCTTTACCACCTTTCCTCCTGATCCTCTGCCCAGCGATCAGCTTAAACAGTGGTTTAGCTAATGCTGAGAGACCCTCTATGAAATGAGAATAATAGTTCGCCATTCCAAGGAAAGATTTGATCTTCATTGGTGATGGAGTCTTTCCATCTTCCTCCATCAAATCCGCCACCCTGAACTCACTGATTACGGATATCTTTGTTGGATCGGTTGCAATACCATTCTCTGATACAATGTGACCCAGAAACTTCACAGTTTTCCTCATGAAGTAGCATTTCTTTTGGGACAATTTGAGGTTATGCCCTTTGAGACGAGAAAATACCATCTCGAGGCGGTCGAGTGCCTCCTCCTCAGTCTTCCCAAACACCAGTAAGTCATCTAGGTAGCAAAGGAGAGACAGGTAATTCTGGTCTCCAAATATAGCAGTCATCATACGAGAGAACGTTGCAGGACTGTTGCATAATCCCTGAGCCATACGGTTGTATTCATAGAGGCCCACTGGAGTTGTGCATGCCGTATATTTGCGGTCATCCTCATGGATAGGGATATTATAAAACCCAGATGTTAAATCCATGGTGCTGAAATAACAGTTATTTCCCAAGGATGCGAGGGCATCAGCTTGGTGAGGCAGTGGATATGCGTCCTTCTCTGTTCTTTGGTTAAGCCACCTGAAGTCTGTGCATATCCGCAATTCTCCTGAGGGCTTCCAGACCAGGACTAAAGGTGAGGCCCACTCACTGTTGGACTTCCGGATGATACCACGTGCCTCCATTTCGTCCAGGGTCTGTCTTAACTTGTGATAGTGAGCTGGCGGAACTCTTCTATAAGGCAGTCGGAACGGTTTTTCGTCTTTCAGGTGTATCCTGTGGACAATATTCTTGACTTCACCGCAATCTAACTTATCACGTGAGAAGATGCCCTCATACTGCACAATGAGGTCTGCCAATTTCCTTTTCCAGAAGTCATTCACTTCAGAAGAGTCAATATCAATCTGTGACAGTCCCAGCTCTCGTAACTTAGCTGTGCAATCCGTTTGCAACATCTTGTCTTCATCATTAGGTTTGCAAAGATGAACAACATTCTGAGGGACCTCTCTTGATTCACAATCCATGCTCTTTGTAAGCTCTAACTCTTCAAGAGCAAGACACGGGTGTACCTGAGCAATCTTTGCATTCCGACGTAACACTACAGGTCGATCCAACATATTTATCACCTTTACAGGAATCCACTTATCAGCCCACAATGGACACACACTGCGAGCAATCATAATGTTCCGTGGGGAGGATTTGGAAGTTGAGGACTCTACCATCACAGTGCTCCCAACAGACAAAGGAACTTCTTCTTTCAACCTTCCCCAGACTAGATGTTCGTGTTGTGGCTCCAGAGTCACACATTGTCTTAATAACACAGTGCCGACTCTTTTTGGCATCTTCTCTCCGTGCCAACGGTCAACATTGGAGAGCAGACTGAGGAGAGGGTCATTACTGTTCTCCTTAACAGGCTGTGAGATTTTCTCCCAGTACCACTTTGAGTTCTTGACCTGCTGAGTCACATGTCTTAAAACATTAGAGCCTACTATCATGTCATCCTCCTGTCCTGGAACAACTAAAAAGTTCACAGTCATCTTGCATCCAAGCAAATCTATATTCAGCTCATATGCACATTTTGGCTTTGTCTGGTTGCCTCCACATCCAGTCAGCACTTTCTTTGTGGGTTTACTCATGTTATCACAAATGAGTCTATGATCCTGAAGTATGCGTTCAGCCGACTCGCTCAGGGTACAGGTTACAGATCCACTGTCTACAAGGGCTAAAAGTTCCACTTTTCCTTCGACTAATGCTGGAGCATGGAAAAGATCATCCTCATCATTCACTTTTGTATAGATTAGTTCTTGAAAGGAGTGTGAATAACTATTCTCAAAGGTACTTGCTTCATTGTCATTGCTTGTCTTTTGAATCAGACTGTTAACAACTTTAGTTGGAACGTCAGCAATATTCTCTGGGGATTTTGGTTGGCTGATACCCACACTGTTCCCCTCAGAGTGCGGGCTTTCTAGTTTAAAGGCTGTTCGAGATCAGAAGACATTCTGGTTGCTTCTCGTTTCACTGGTTTTCTTTGGGGGCATTCAAAACCTCTGTGTCCAGTCTCATAGCACCTGAAACACAGTCCTTCTTTGAAGCAGTGCGTCTTTGTCGTGTGATCAAGGGCCTTACAAACTCGGCAGGAACCTGAATATACACCTGACTCACCAGATGAGGCTTTAACTTGCTCTGCTTTTGACTCCTGCCCCCTCTGTGAGATGAGAATCTGTTCTAGGAGGGTCACTGCTCTACCAAGAAGAGCTGGATCAAGACCACTGGACTGACTGCTTGCTGAAGCTTGCTGTTGTGTCATACACCAAGCACCAGAGGGTTTTACTTCAACTTCTAAAGCTCTTTCCGCACTGACTGACTGCTTATCTCTATGATGGCTGTCTATCAGCGCTTGAACCTCACTAGCAGTCCAACTTTCCAATGGTTTACTTCGCAGAGCAGCATACAAAGTGGGTTCTGGACAGTGTCTAACAAACATCATCGTTACTTCATGACTCGGGTCTTCAACTCTTTTTCCTTGTCTCCGCAGACACTCGTCAGCTAGGTCAACAGCCTTATTAAGTCTGATCCAATAGTCTAAACCACTTTCTGATCGCCTGGGCAAGGTTTCGTAAAAGTCTCTCAAAGGGGTAGTGGAGGAAATTGCATCCCCAAAATGCTGCCTCAAAATAGAAAAAATAGCATGTGGGTCTCTACTCACATCAATTAGGGGGTTATTGCGAATACAGGTCCTTACGACATCTTTAGCACGGCCCATCAGCCTATCAAGAATCTCCTGGCCTTGCTCTGACACACTGAATCCCTTCCTACTCAGATACGTTTGCATCAGTTCCTCCCATTCATCGATAGTGCATCTGTCTGTTTTGTCACCTCTGAATGTCGGAGGTTCTTTGATATCCTGATGTCTGATAACTAGGTTGAGATTTGACCAGTCTGGTGGCTGAGCGGAGGACTGTTGGGCCTTTTCTCTCTGGGCATGTTGCCCTGACGATGACAAGCTGGTAGCGATCTGATTGCCTATTTCACTGCCTAACTGCTTCATTAGGTCTGCCATAGTTTGCCATTGGTTTGGTTGGTCTCCTCCCACAGAACCATGTCTTTCACTATAAAAAGCTGGTGAGTCACATCTTACACCTGAATGACTTGTGTTCTTGATGGGTTGAGAGACTACTGGGGTAGCAATCATGTCATGCTCTAGCATACTACTCAATAAAGCCCCCCGCCCCAACCCAGTTGAAGACCTTGGTAAACTTGGAACAACATTACGAGGAGTAGCATTCACATGATCAACATCTTGCAACTCTTCGTGTGATCTGGTGTGCGTATAACTGTAATGGTCCATGTTTAAGTGTCAATGCTTATCTGTCCCCCAAAGTTCTCTTTGAATGTGATGTCAGCGACGGTTTCTCCCGGCGATCTGCGATGGCTGATCTCTTGAAATCCGGGTCACGGCACCAATTTTGTAGCGGATTTCACCCAGCACCACAAACGAACCACTGACACCAGGCTCTTCGGGGATCACGTCTGCAGTTTATTAACAGAGGAGACATTAAACACACACGCCTTCAGGTCACTCTCTTTTCCAGCTGACTCTCTCCAGTCACAGGCTGTTCTGAGAGAGCAGGCGCAACACCAGTCCATTGTAAATGACGTCACTCACAGAACGAACTCAAAATATTAATTATAAACAAAAATAGGTACTTTTCCTCTGTATTACAGAACAGAATATGGATGATATACATAAAGTAAATTCACTAAAAAAAATTCAATAAAACAAATAAAAGTTGCTGGAACAATCTGGATAACAGATAAAACTCTCAACACTACACATGAACATTTTTATTAACTAACATTAAAAAAGGTACGGAGCCCCTAAAAGGACATGGTGATGGAAAAAAAATATGAAATGGGAGGAAAAAATATATTTCAGTGTTTTTGAGTTCACTTTCGCCTTCCCCCGAGAAACTCTGCATTCACTCGCAAAGTTTCTTGGGGAATGCAAAACATTTGCGAGAGAATGCGAAAGCATTGACAAAACATTTTTTACGACAACAAACAGAGTTTTGAAATAACTGAAAACACTCAAATAGTTTTGGCGACGAAAACAATCTCAGTTTTAGTGAATTTGCTGTAAGTGATTATTAAAATGAATGCATGAACATCACTTCCATAATAGCTGGCAGGCCATTAGCAGCAATGCCAGATAAAAGTGTTTTCAAGCATTAATATGACTCCTGTATCCATAGTGATGGTCTGCCTTTGTGAACTGCATATTGAAGTTCAAGTGCTATATATTGTACCTTTAATAGCTCGGCTAAATCACAGCAATTCAAGGAGATGCTGCTGTAATTATCATTTCTAATGTCAAGACATGAAAGATCTTTAAAACCCCTGCTCACTAACTCATAATACTATTTGGATAAGCTATTTTTTAGGTCAAACTAGGGTTGTGGATATTTTCAAGGTCATATTAGTAATGAGGAATATAATTTCTTTCTCTATTTCCATAGTTCTGGTATCTGCCATTATATTACCAGTGTCTGTTGGTGACAGGGATGGTCCTGATTAGCATATTTGAGCTGTTGCGGGTGTATCTCGGTTACGTTGGGAATCTCAAAGAGAAGGTAATGCACACAAAATCTTATAAATCATTCACCTGAACACTGATCATGCCTAACAGATTCTGTATGTGTGAGAAATAAAATAATCAAAACTTGAGATAATTGTGAGATATATATATATATATATATATATATATATATATATACATATATATATGTATATATATATATATAATATATATATATATATATATATATATATATATATATATATATATTATATATACACATATATATATTTAAATGAAACATTAAATAGCATATTGATTAAATAGTTACAAATAGCATCAAAGTTTATTTCATATATTTTATGAATATGTATCAGCTGTCCTGTTTTCCATACAATAGCTGTCATGCTTCAAAAATTATAAAAATACATTCTAAAAATTAATAAAAAGTCAAATAAAAATGAATTAAATAAATAAAGCTACTCTATAAAAGTAGTGACCAAGGCTTTCAAGCTACAAAACTGATATATTTAATGACATTTTATAAGTTAAATATCAACGGAAGTAGTGTGATAAAACAAATATATTAAATAAAAATGTAAAATAAATAAATAAACATGAAAGTAGTGACCACAGCTGATAAAACAAATGAATTTAAAAAAAAAAGTAATATAAATAAATAAATAAATAAACCACGAAACTAGTGACCACAGCTGTTAAAACAGATTACTTAAATAAATTAAATATAAATAAATAAATATCTACGGAAGTAGTGACTACAGCTCATAAAACAAATAAATTAAATGAAAATAACTAAATAAATAAATAAATAAATGGAAATCTCTAAAAAAATAAATCAAAGTTGTAATCTAAAAGAAATGCTAATTGTTGTATTAAAATGCTACATACGTTTCTTTCTCCATTCTTCTCTTTAGGTTCCAGAGTTAGCTGGATTTTGGCTGATCTCTTTCCTCTTCCAGCTCCCTATCCTCCTCTTCTTCATCACTGATCAAGACATCATCATTCTTCCTCTGGAACGGGCCGTTCATTCTCTCTATCTGGCCTTCCTCCTGGGCGAGCTGTTGGCCTCGTTCCTCGCCCTGCGTGTCATGACTCGTAAACTGGCCCAGCAGTTTCACATGAGGCAGTTCGGCCCCATTCAGGGTCTCCATACAGTAGAAGCCCTGCCTATGTTTGGACTGCCTCACGGGGGCAGGAGTGTGCTTCCTGTAAGGGACATACAGCCTCACTGAGAGATGATGTGAAACCTGATGGTTAAAGATCGGACTGGTAAACAAACAGCTGGTCTGGAGTTTAAACAGTCCACAACAAGTCAAAATGTGCAATTACACAAATGCATGTTTTCTCTAGTTCAAAAATGACATAAATTGAATCAACAACATAATAAAGACAGATTTATACTTGAAGACTGGGCTGTGTAACTTGAAGAACTGGTGGGTTTTCGCAGGAAATTCGAGCATGTCGCCGTTCGTCTTTGTCTCATTACGTCACTAATTTACATAACGAAGGAGTCCCAGCTAGTAGGATATATGGCATGTGAGGATGTCGCAAGTGGCAGATCATTTATAGCCTTTTCTCACAGCAGCTGGAATAATGAAACTTATCATTTTGATGGTGGATTTTGTTGTTTGACAAATGGACAATTAGAGATTAGACTGTACAATTCTTATTTTGGTCACACTTCCAAGACTATAATCTGTAATTGCGAAGTACACACATTCTCCTCAAAGCATTAGATTCTTCCGCACAATCCACGTAAAGATGATAATAACTGCAATTGCAGGTTTCAAGCAGAGATGGCGACAAAGAGGAAAAACTTACAGACTGCAGCTTTAATGAAAGGATCCCATTGTGACAACTTGCCTCATATATGATGGTAACATGCACCATAATTAGCAACAACAGGGAAAACGTGAAACAGTTATCAGTTCTATTCAACTAACATGCATAAAAGTGACAGAAAACATTAAAAAATAATTCTATTTCAAATAAATGCTGTTCTTTTGAACTTTCCATTCATCAAATAATCCTGAAAAACTATCATAGTTTCTACAAAAATATTAAGTAGCACATATATTTTCAACATTGATAATAAGAAATGTTTCTTGAGCAGGAGATCGGCATATTAGAATGATTTCTGAAGGATCATGTGACACTGAAGAGGGTAATGATGCTGAAAATTCAGCTTTGCATCACAGGAATAAATTACATTTTAAAACATATTCACATAGAAAACAGCTATTTTACTTTGTAATAATATTATTTATATATAACAATAATAATAATATATATTATTGTATCTAAATTAAATTTTACAGTACTTTTGAGCAAATAAATGCAGCCTTAGTGAGACTTCTTTCAATCTTCCTAACCAACTTTTGAATGATAGTGTATAAATAAAAATATTATATATACTAATATATAAATGAGGTACAAAAAAATAAATAAAAACCATAATCAATACATAGCAATTGCAAACAAATGTGATATATATTCTAGACACATGGTGGCGCTCTGAGACAGTTTCCCTCACCAGTCCACACTGCTGCAGAACACAGAAGAATGACTCATCAGCCTAAACTCCCATGAGGACGAGACACACATTAGACTTACTCACACTCCCATTTCTGAGACATGAAGCTGGCTGGGTGTTTCAATGAACATTGATGTAGTAACAGTAAAATATATCCAACTGTTATTACAAATTCAGCTGCATGAACATTGTAATTCAGATTATCTTCATAAAGGTAATTAGAATATAGATTTTAGTACATGATTGCGACTTTGCAAAACTACTTACAATCAACTATAATACATTTGAATTCATGATTACACCTTTAAACAGTATAACGCATTATAACATGGTCAAGCAGAAAACTAACAGCGTTAATGTTGCATAATTCATATGAGAATAAACCGACCCATGAATATGCGCTTTAGTTTTTGAAGGTGCAACCATAATGTTATATATTACAACTGTGGTGAAAATATAATAAATTGTAATACAATGCATTAGATATTATTTAGACCTACATGTTATCCAAATGTATTCCTTAATACAGATTAGAAGTAAAATCCATTTACTGGTTTTACTTACGTTGTCCCCACAATGTAAGGAAAACAAGTACACACACACACTGGTTTTTATGTCATTATAAGGACATTGCATAGGCATTATGGTTTTTATACAAAGCTAATGACATTTCCTAACCCGGAACCTAAACCTACCCTACACAGAAAACTTTCTGCATTTTTAGATTTTCGAGAGAAAAAAACATCATTTAGCATTATTTATAAGCTGTTTTCCTCATGAGGACCAAAATAGCTCACTGGTTCAGCCGAGGTGCAAGAGTTTTCTTATCGTCTCATAATAAATACATGTTTATTTCGTTTTGAGCTCACCGGTTCAGGTTTGACCACATCAGTGAGTGTCCATTAATAGCTTTTAATCGTTTTTCATTCATAATTGGGTGGTTGTTTACTTCTAAAAAAAACAGAATATGCAAGGAATAATTGACGACGGGCCATTGAATTACTAGAAAATAATGCATACATGAGGACCAAAAAATGTCCCCACGAGGTCAAAAATTACTGGTATTACTATTCTTGTGGGCATATTTGGAGCACACACACACACACACACACACACACACACACATGTTGTGTTTTCATTTTTTATGGGGACAATCCATAGGCGTAATGTTTTTATACTGTACAAACTGTATATTCTGTCCCCCTACACTACCCCTACCCCTAAACCTACCCATCACAGAAAATGTTCTGCTATTTTAGATTTTCAAAAAAGATCATTCTGTATGATTTATAAGCTTGTTTCCTCATGGGGACCAAAAAAATGTCTCCACAAGATCAAAATTTACTAGTATTACTATACCTGTGGGGATATTTGGTCCCCATAACGTAGGGAAAACCCACACACACACACACACACGTTCCGCTGTCTGG
Organism: Zacco platypus; assembly: GCA_038088235.1. Classification (NCBI taxonomy): domain Eukaryota; kingdom Metazoa; phylum Chordata; class Actinopteri; order Cypriniformes; family Xenocyprididae; genus Zacco; species Zacco platypus. Next base: position 36,060,635 of record CM076082.1, on the reverse strand, counting down.
AAATCTGAGGGGCTTTTCATGAGCAGGAAGATAAAAGTAACTTGTGCACCATATTGACTTGCGTCTTACATTTGAGCAGTAATTTGGCAGTTCCTAGAGAGACAAAGAGTCTCTGTCAATGTGCGGAACGCTGATACACATCTAATTATTACTATAACAGATGGGAGACCTGTCAGCATATGGTGGAACAACATTATAATGCTAACGAAAACACTGCGAGATTAGACATTCGCCTCTGATTTCATTTCTAATGATTTCTGTCAGCACTTCTGTTTGTTCAACATAATGGATGATATTTCAGATTTTTTCTTACAGGTCTTTTTTTCCATAAATATCTCTCTTTCCTGTGTTCAGAGCCACAGACAGTCTGGTTGGCACTTGCTCCAGGTGTTGTTTTTCATTTGCATTAAACAGAGTCTGCAACGGAGTCAATTAAGAAGATAGAGTCTTGCGGTCGAGCTTACATCGGTTTTTGAGAACTGCTCTCACAGCATAATTGTATTTTCCTCCACCCTTGTTTACATTTAAAAATTCTGCAGTGCTTCAAACATGGTGATGTTTTTACAAACCAAATTGTCATATTGAGAGGATTTAATTCTGCAAAGATGCAAGAGTTTTCTTATCGTCTCATAATAAATACATGTTTATTTCCTTTAGAGCGCACCAGTTCAGGTGTGACCACATCAGTGAGTGTCCATTAATAGCTTTTAATCGTTCTATATTCATAGTTGGATGGTTGTTTACTTCTAAAAAAGTATTATCATAGGTACTCTTCAACTGTGAGTGATGGAATCAAAAACAAAAATCCAGAAAATCACATTGTATGATTTTTAAATAATTAATTTGCATTTTATTGCATGACAGAAGTTTTTGATCACCTACCAAGCAGTAAGAATTCCAGCTCTCACAGACCTGTTGGTTTTTCTTTAAGAAGCGCTCCTGTTCTCCACTCATTACCTGTATTAACTGCACCTGTTTGAACTCATTACCTGTATAAAAGACACCTGTCCACACACTCAATCAAACAGACTCCAACCTCTCCACAATGGCCAAGACCAGAGATCTGTGTAAAGTCATCAGGGATAAAATTGCAGACCTGCACAAGGCTGGGATGGGCTACAGGACAATAGGCAAGCAGCTTGGTGAGAAGGCAACAACTGTTGGCACAATTATTAGAAAATGGAAGAAGATCAAGATGACGGTCAATCTCCCTCGGTCTGGGGCACCATGCAAGATCTCACCTCATGGGGCATCAATGATCATGAGGAAGGTGAGGGATCAGGCCAGAACTTCACAGCAGGACCTGGTCAATGACCTGAAGAGAGCTGGGATCACAGTCTCAAAGAAAATCATTAGTATCACACTACGCCATCATGGATTAAAATCCTGCAGCGCACGCAAGGTCCCCCTGCTCAAGCCAGCGCATGTTCGGGCCCGTCTGAAGTTTACCAATGACCATCTGGATGATCCAGAGGAGGAAAGGGAGAAGGTCATGTGGTCTGATGAGACAAAAATAGAGTTTTTTTGGTCTAAACTCCTCTCGCAGTGTTTGGAGGAAAAAGAAGGATGAGTACAACCCCAAGATCACCATCCCAACCGTGAAGCAGGGAGGTGGAAACATCATTCTTTGGGGATGCTTTTCTGCAAAGGAGACAGGACGACTGCACCATTTTGAGGGGAGGATGGATGGGGCTATGTATTGTGAGATCTTGGCCAACAACCTCCTTCCCTCAGTAAGAGCATTGAAGATGGGTCGTGGCTGGGTCTTCCAGCATGACAACGACCCGAAACACACAGCCAGGGCAACTAAGGAGTGGCTCTGTAAGAAGCATCTCAAGGTCCTGGAGTGGCTTAGCCAGTCTCCAGACCTGAACCCAATAGAAAACCTTTGGAGGGAGCTGAAAGTCCCAGCGACAGCCCCGAAACCTGAAGGATCTGGAGAAGGTCTGTATGGAGGAGTGGGCCAAAATCCCTGCTGCAGTGTGTGCAAACCTGGTCAAGAACTACAGGAAATGTATGATCTCTGTAATTGCAAACAAAGGTTTCTATACCAAATATTAAGATCTGCTTTTCTGATGTATCAAATACTCATGTCATGCAATAAAATGCAAATTAATTATTTAAAAATCATACAATGTGATTTTCTGGATTTTTGTTTTAGATTCCGTCACTCACAGTTGAAGAGTACCTATGATAAAAATTACAGACTTCTACATGCTTTGTAAGTGAGCAAACCTTCAAAATCGGCAGTGTATCAAATACTCGTTCTCCCCACTGTAGGTACCAAAGTACTGGTTCTTTTGACAACCCTAGTCACAACAATGGTGGAGTGCTGATAACCAAGATACAGGCAGTCCAATCGATGTTGAATTATAACAGAAATTGTTAATTAGATTCAAAACAATGAACTAATCAAGATACAAACATCCTGAATGTTTGTATGTTAACAAAAAACACAAAGAAACCAAGAAATCTCCTTTTGCTTTTCTTTTCTTATGTCTTTTGTTTCACCTTGTCTCAAATCGAATCGTTTGTATAGTGCTCTTCACAATACATATTGTTCCAAAGCAGCTTTACAAACAATAGCGTCTCACAAACCCTCTATACGCCGCCAAAGTCAGGGAAAAACTCCCAGAGATGTTGAATGAGATGAGGAAGAAACACTCTGCGGAAGAAAACCTCCTCCCATACATATTTAAATTCTCATCTCTTCTGTTCTCTAATCTTTACTTGTCTCCTCTCTCCCACAGTAGAGGTCAATACAATCTATATACTGAACATACATGACTTTTAAAGGGATAGTTCACCTAAAGATGAAAATGCGGTTCTCATTTACTCATGTTGTTCCAAACCTGTAGGACTTTCATTCTTCTGTTGAACACACACACACACACACACGTTGTGTTTTCATTTTTTATGGAGACATTCCATAGGCGTAATGGTTTTTATACAGTACAAACTGTATATTCTGTCCCCCTACACTACCCCTACCCCTAAACCTACCCATCACAGAAAATGTTCTGCTATTTTAGATTTTCAAAAAACATAATTCTGTATGATTTATAAGCTTGTTTCCTCATGGGGACCAAAAAATGTCCCCACAAGATCAAAATTCAAAAAAATCAAAAAGATAAAAAAAAAAAACCCCAAAACACTGAGATGTTCTTCAAAATATCTTCTTTGTGTTTCACAGAAGAAAGAAAGTCAAACAGGTTTGGTACACACAAACATGACAGAATGATCTTTTTTTGGGTGAAGTATTATTTTGTCGTTTGAGTCTTCTCAAATAGTTTTAGCTTTTCACATTTGTGCCATTTATCAAATCGAATCAAATAATTTATAAAATTATTTAAAAAGATGAAGCAGAGTCCTTACTGTCCCACTAGTGCAGGTTTACACCAACCAAAGCATCAGTAAGTCTTCATCAGTAAACAACCTTGAGTTAAAAAAAAACACTACTAAAGCTTTATTTGTACAAAAGAAATCTTTATTTAAACATATTCGAGCACATCCAGAGTTCACTTAAAAATAACCCTCCATGGCTTCACACTCTGTAAGTCCCAGCATCAATATACAGTAAAATCACAGCAGATGCTCCAGACTTTCCCTTTCACATACAGCCAAGTATGAGAAAACAGACAAAAGAAATGAGTGTACTGAATAAATATATCCAGTGTTATCTGTATGCGTCCTAAAGCAGAGCGTGCTGTCAAACATTATTTGGTGTAAGTTGTCAGAAGAAGCACTTGCCTTTAAAAAGCTTATTAAAGGCAATACAGCAAAATTTAAACTATGAAACACAAAATTCATTAAAATGCCAGAAAACAAATCGCATAAAATGGCATAAAACAACATGTAAAACAAGTGACAGTTCGACAAATAAAAATATGACAACCCAATGAGACATTCACGAAATATCTTGTATAATTTCAGTGTTTTCGTTATACATTTTTTAATTTTAATTGTGTAGTGAAATTTTAATAACAAAAAAGGATGTCTAATAAATTAAATTCATAAAACCTTCCATTTTAACAATAATAGTGCTCTATGAAATCTAGATATTCTGTGTTGTCTTATTTCTGGATTTTGTGATTTAAGATTTAATAAAAATTTTACTGTATTAAATGTATACAAAAATCAAATCAAATGAACACATACAACTTTACCAATTTAATTTATCTTTTAAAATGTAATTACAAAATATTATAAATAATTTCCATGATTGTTTCATGTATTAATATACAATATCTCTAAGCAGTTATTTATTTATAAATATAAATAATTATTTATTCAATGTAATAATAATGCATAAGTTTAATAATATATGCCCAATATATGCTGACCACATTTCAAAAAATAACTTCCAGTTTTACAATTTATTTTTGTTTTTAAATTAAATTAAAATAGACTAAATGAATATAACTTTGAATTATAATGTTTTTTGTCATATAAAATAATTTTAGTGATCATATATTATTTTCAGACATGCGCAGACCTACTATAGTAGCCTACTCGGTTAATGAACACTAACAAGTGCGCTTTGGCAGAATTCCAATAGTAGTCGTTATTTTTGTAAATTTAGGGATCAAAATGGACAAATTTGTTATTAGAGGAGAAAAATGAAATGAGGAAGGAACACATTGAAAACAAAAAGAGTCGTAGCATCAGCAGCGAATGGAAGAATCAGTTTGCTGTCAATGAGCGAGATGGGCCTTTGTTTGCTCTTTAGTAAAGTACTTGGCATATGCAAAACCTACAATGTCAAAAGATATGTGAATTCAATGTGTTTGTTTGATGTACTTATATTTTAAGTCGATAAAAATGAACTGCATCGCCGCGGATGCTGCGCAAGGGATTGCGACAGAATCCTTGATATCGTCAGATTGTAACAATACGTTGTGTAACGTGAGTGTGTGTGCAACATCTAGGCATAATACTGATAGTCATACCATAACATTAAACCTGATTGGTTTTCATTGGTGACCTCATATGTAAATGATATGCGGCCGTGAGACTTGCACTTGGACCATAGTGCGGCCCACTGGGAAAAAAGGTTGAGAATCACTGATCTAGTTTAATGTGCAGAGAAGACTACAAAACCAAGTCATTAGGCTGTAGGTTGGTTTGTTTGAGCATCTCGACTAGACCAATAAAACAACATTTAGCTCTGTTTGGCTGAGCAATGCCAGATGGGGAAAGTTGTTAGAAAGCTATTCAAAACAATAATTAGTTTTGCTGAAATTACACAGTTCAACTGCAAACTGGGATCAAAATCTCTTTAAATTACATTGTGGTCAAATTATCTTGCATTTAGGACTGGTAAGTTGCTTCTACCTCAGAAAGCTCATTAGCAAACAGCCGTGTTACCACAAAAAGACCTTTGAGAGGTAATTCAGTAATACACAGAGTCGGTATAGAGAGTGTTTTCATTCTATAAATATATATTCTATGCAGAAGTCTGGTATTAATAGTATAGAGCAGTGGCTTTGCTTCCCGTGAGTCCTTTTGTATTATGCAGCAAGTCGCTTCTGAAGCTTTTGAGGCTGGTAGATACACCGCCTATAGTTTCTGCATCAGCCTGCAGGGAAAAGATAAAGAGGAAAATCTCCTTTGGATTTAAGGAGATCCATCTCAACCTGGCAAAATTGTCCCTACTATTTAGAGATTCATCTCTTACGTTTAACGTAAAGATTAACATTTACAGCCGCAGCACAAAAGTCGTCATATCCATCTTTTAGCATTCCTGGGAGCGCATGGGGCGGGATGCAATGCCTGATGTTGAATGAGAAACTCAGTAGGGAATTCCCTTGATTCTATTTAGCCACTCTTCAGGGAATGCAGCACATTTTCTCATCCACGGCTGCATGACATGTGTAAAATAAAAGCAATAATAGGAAAGTGATGGATGCCATTGGGTGGATGGTTTTATTACATGTTGACACATCCCAGATAGAATGTCCTTTGAGAACTGCATTCGGACTGTTCTGTGCATGACTGATAGGTTTTATTAACCGATGTGGAAATATCATTTCTGAATGTTTCTACAGCGGCACATATCATATGAAGAGTGGACCAGATAATGTTGTAATATTGAACGATTTTCATTATTATTTCATAAGGAACATATTGAGCATTTTAAACAATAACATAAAGCGTTATGTAAAGTTTATCTTAGAGTGTGTTCGGATACTGCCATATGGCTCATGCTATTTTACATTTATCTGGAATAAGGAATAGTTCACCCAAAAATGAACTTACCCTCGAGCCATTTTAGGTGTATATGACTTTCTTGAATGGACCATGAGTTTTTGAAGCTCAAAAAAGCGCATCCATCCATCATAAAATTAATGCATACGGCTCCAATAGGTCAATAAATGCCTTCTGAAGCAAAGCGATGGGTTTTTGAAACAAAACTATCCATATTTAAAACTTTATTAACGATAATAACTGGCTTCAGGCAACGGCTGTGGAGTGCGCATGTTCACGAGAGAGTCGAATGAGAGAGAGAGTTGCATGACGTAGGACGTACATAGCTCCTCTTCTCCTATACTGAAATCCTCCAACATTTTTCTTTAAAACTTCTTGTAACGAGCAGGGCGGGCGAGAGCCGCTAGGGAACAGCGCGAGGCCGGTGACGTGATTGCTGATGAGCGTCAGCTGCTCGCTGCACCGGTCTCGGAAGCATAAAAGAGGAGCGACGACAGTGAAGGACGAGAGAGGACCAGGCCTGGATTTATGTTGTGTTTTATTTTGTTTGTGTGTTTATTTTGTCTTCCTCACGGAGACTGCCGCCATTTTACTTTTGTTTTGTTGTTTGTTTATTTATTTTGGATATTAAAAGTTATGTTTAACGTTCGCCGGTTCCCGCCTCCTTCCTAAACAAACAATAAAACGAAAGTAAAATGGCGGCAGTTCCTCACGGAGACTGCCGCCCATACAAACATCATAAAAACACAAAATAAAATCCAGGCCTGGTCCTCTCTAGTCCTTCACTATCTACAGTTGTGTTCAAAATTATTCAACCCCCCAATGCTGTAAATGGTTTTAGAGAATTTAGAGTACATTTGTAATTGAATTCAGAATGAAATCCTACAAGGACTTCTTAAAGAAGCATATGCAACTAAAATGACATCAATTGGTTTTGTAATACAGTAGTAAATGTTTCTTTTGTGAATTCTTCATTGACACAATTATTCAACCCCTTAAAGACTACCACTCTGAAGAACAGAGGTCCATTGAAGTGTTTTCAATCAGGTATTGAAAGCACCTGTGGATGTCAGGGAGCAGCAATAAAGCCTAATAAGCACCAATTAGGCAGCTTTAAAATGACTGTGATACTCAGCTCCTTCTAGACATTTACTGGTGTGGTTATAAACATGGTGAAGTCAAGAGAATGGTCCAGGAAGACAAGAGAAGAGGTGATTACTCTTCACAGGAAGGGCAATGGCTATAAGAAGATTGCAAAGATGTTAAACATACCAAGAGACACCATAGGAAGCATCATTCGCAAATTCAAGGCAAAGGGCACTGCTGAAACGCTACCTGGTCGTGGCAGAAAGAAGATGCTGACTTCGACTGCTGTGCGCTACCTGAAGCGTAGAGTGGAGAAAAGTCCCCGTGTGACTGCTGAGGAACTGAGAAAAGATTTGTCAGATGTAGGTACTGAAGTTTCTGCTCAGACAATACGGCGCACCCTGCGTAATGAAGGCCTCCATGCCAGAACTCCCAGGCGCACCCCCTTGCTGTCTCCAAAGAATAAGAAGAGTCGACTGCAGTATGCCAAAAGTCATGTGGACAAACCACAGAAGTTTTGGGATAGTGTTCTGTGGACTGATGAAACAAAATTAGAACTGTTTGGGCCCATGGATCAACGCTATGTTTGGAGGAGGAAGAACAAGGCCTATGAAGAAAAGAACACCTTGCCTACTGTGAAGCATGGCGGGGGGTCAATCATGCTTTGGGGCTGTTTTGCTTCTGCAGGTACTGGGAAGCTTCAGCGTGTGCAAGGTACCATGAATTCTCTTCAGTACCAGGAGATATTGGAGGACAATGTGATGCAGTCCGTCACAAACCTGAGGCTTGGGAGACGTTGGACCTTTCAACAGGACAATGATCCCAAGCATACCTCCAAGTCCACTAGAGCATGGTTGCAGATTAAAGGCTGGAACATTTTGAAATGGCCATCGCAGTCACCAGACTTAAATCCGATTGAGAACCTCTGGTGGGACTTAAAGAAAGCAGTTGCAGTGCGCAAGCCTAAGAATGTGACTGAACTGGAGGCTTTTGCCCATGATGAATGGGCGAAGATACCCGTAGCTCGCTGCAAGACACTTGTGTCAAGCTATGCTTCACGTTTAAAAGCTGTTATAACTGTAAAAGCATGATGTACTAAGTATTAAGATTGAATGTCACTTGGGGGTTGAATAAAACTGATAATGATGTGAGCAGAGAAAAGACATTTGTGGTTATTTCATTATAAATGTTATGTTATATTTGTCTGACCTACACGTGCCTCTTTGATTTAATTGTAAGCAGGATGACTGAATGATCAAAATCAATGTCAAACCGGCCAAAACAATCAATTTCAGTGGGGGTTGAATAATTTTGAACACAACTGTACTTCCGGAGCTCCTCCATGAGGGATACGAGACCGGTGCTGTGAGCAGCTGACACTCATTATCACTCACGTCACCGGCCTCACATCGTTCCCTCATGGCTCTTGCCCACTCTGCTCGTCACACTTCTCATTTTAGACTTAATTTCTGACTGGCATTTTGTTTTGCTCTATCCTCTGTGCTTCCACTTTCGTCAATTCTCACCTAAGCTTATCCTACACCTATGTCATACGTCCTACATCATGTGTCGGATAAGAGGTCATCCTTCTACCGGAAGTCGACGAACGCATGAACAGCCATTACCGGAAGCCAGTGATTATAGTTCATAAAGTTTTATCACTTCACTTTAGAAGGCATTTATTAACTCAGTTGTATGGATTACTTTTATGATGGATGGATGCACTTTTTGGAGCTTTAAAAGTGTGGGCACTATTTAATGCCATTACAAAGTTATATTTTTTAATATAACTCTGATTGTGTTCGGCTGAAAGAAGAAAGACATACATTAGGATGGCTTGAAGGTGAGTAAATTATGGGATAATTTACATTTTTGGGTGAACTATTACTTTAATTTTGATTGGTTAATCATGGAATTCTGTGGTCAAATATGTTTTAGTAAATGCATAATTTACATAATCTTATCAAGCAAACGGTTTTCTACATATATGAAATGTATTATACATATATTCTAGTGCTGTCACATGTATAACTTTGGTTTTCTTAACATCTGAACATTTCACATAATAAAATAACTTAAAAGTTCAATTCAATTGATTCAACCATTTCCAAATATGTATTTTTTTTATTATATTTATTTGGCAAGATGAGGTTAATATATAATCAGCCAGTCTGGATAACAATAATAGTAATAATATTACTCAATTAGCTAAATAAATATGTGGAACAAGGTTATAATCGTTAGCTAAAACTAAAATCATTACGCGAGTGTTAACGAGCTTCAGGTGCTCGGCGCACCGGTCTCGTATCTCTCACGGAGGAGCTCCGGAAGCATAAAGGAGGAGCGACGACAGTGAAGGACGAGAGAGGACCAGGCCTGGATTTTATGTTGTGTTTTATTTTGTTTGTGTGGGCGGCAGTCGCCGTGAGGAACTGCCGCCCTTCTACTTTCGTTTCATTGTTTGTTTATTTTATTATTAAAAAGTTTGCTGAATGTTCGCCGGTTCCCGCCTCCTTCTTCCCGTTCTTAAGAACTTTGTTACATTGGTGCCGAAACCCGGGAGGAAGGAGGGACATGCTGTCGAAGAGCCCTCGCTGCTGAGGGGGATCGCGGTGCTGAGGAGGTCGGGCAGCGCGGGAGACAAGACCGCGAGTGGCTGCCCGAAGCGGTGGTACTGGAGCAAGCGAGTGAGAAATCGGTGGGACGGAAAGCTCGCTGCCGCGCCCCTGGGACGAGGTGGGGTGGCGGCCGTCCAGGAGGGAGCGGAGGAGCCGCCGTTCGCCGTGGGCCAAAGCCTGCTGCCTGCCGCCGTAACGGGGAGGAGCCGCCGTCCGCCGTGGGCCGAGGCCTGCTGCCTGCCGCCGGAGCGGGGAGGAGCAGGGAACGGCGGGCTCGCTGCCGGCTGCCCTCATGCGGAGGAGCCATCGCCGGCCGCCAGGGGGCGGAGGAGGATCGGGCCGTCCACCGAGCGTCCAGTGCCATCGCATGGCACCGCGAGGAAGAGCCTCTCGGCGGGCTGAGGACTGAGCGGCAGTGTGTCGGGGAGCCGGACCAAGAATTTTTTTTTTTGTTTTGTTTTCCTCTCTCCACTCTCTCGTCCTTGTCGCTCCTTGTGCTTCCGTCTCCTTTTCTCTCGTCTTGTCTGTCCTTACCCCCAGGCGCTGTGGCCGCCGAGACTGGCCCCCGGGGGGGAGTAGGCGCAGCCTCGTGGGTACCCCCCGGCCTGCGAGGGGCGATGGGGGTATGTGACGAGCAGGGCGGGCGAGAGCCGTGAGGGAACGGCGCGAGGCCGGTGACGCGAGTCACAAAGTTTAAGTACTAAAATTGCACTAAGCACTAAAAACTTTCAACTAAAAATGAAAAATTAAACCTAAATAGAAATATTTAAACAAAATAATAATAATAAATTGACAAAAGCACATAATGAAATTAAAAATTACGCTAAAATGAAAACTAAAAAAATAAATAAAGAATCATTCAAAATATAAATAAAACTATAATATAACTAAAATAAAAAAATATGTGATGTGGTATAGTGAAGCCATGAGACAACAATGCAGCAAACTATTTTAAATGCCGTTATGCTAGTATTGCATTCCTGAGTTACAGCACCTGACAATCCAGTGTGTGATATTCAAACCAGCCATTGTTACTTGAATGTAATGTAGAACCGTGGCCCTCCAAAGTGAGTGGAACTCATCTCTGGCATGAGAATTGAGTTTTATTTAGTTAGCTGCATCCACACAGCCTCTCTTCCCAGACACCAATTGAGAAAATCACATTTTCAATTTGTCTGGCCATTTGTGTCAGAGGCAATTCTGAAATAACGGAGCCCTACAGGTGGTATAAGCTGCTGTTCGGGACATTGATGAATTTGGCTTAGCGTAGGTTTGTGTTTAATCTCAGGATTCTGTGACAGCCGTGAGCGCGGGGCCTGTTAAGAACTTGCACCGTGGTTAATGACTTCAGCCTCAGTGTTGACGAGCAGCTGAATAAAACGCTGCATATGACGTTCACTACAGGATGAGAAATGTTCCGGAGCGTTCAGGTGACCCTCAGTAGAGCACAATGCCGACAGTGAGAGTCAGAAGATGCAATGTATGAATTATACAATACATGCTATGTTGTAGTCAAGACCACCTACCCCGAGACCAAGTCGAGACCATGACCAGTGTGTGTCCAGACCAAGACAAGACCAAGACTTTGAGAGGTTGAGACCAAGACCAAGACCAGACTAGCGCTCCTCAAATTCATCTGAAAGATCCACATTTACTGCTTGAGAAATGTCTTATTTTTAATCAGTGATTACAATTAGAATAATAAGACACTCTAGAGCTGTTACAAATCAATTGAAATCACTAACAACTAAATTCATCTTTACTCTGCAGAGGTGGAACAGGGCATTTGTATTAATTTTGGTGACATTTTTGACACAATCCCTTATTGATTTCTGACCCGGCACAACAGTAACAAAACAAATGAAATTAGAAATAAGTTATTGATTGCATTTGGAGCAGGAAGTTTTGCATCCAATCAAATTAATCAATTCAGACAATGCAACTGCTATTCTACAATATCCCTGCAGTTGTGGCCTTGACCAAGACAAGAGACCAAGACAAGACCGAGACCAAGACAAAGGGCTTAAAAAAAAAAAGGGTCTTAAGACCAAGACTTGTCTCAAATACTACAACACTAATACATAAAGTGGCCCCAAAAAGTATTGATTTAGTTGAGTGAGTCACACATAAAAATGTTTGAAATACCACTGAATTAGATAACAAAATAGTTTGACATTATTTTAATGTTTACTCTCACTGTTCAGTTGAATTGTTGGTTAAGGGTGTTCCAATCGAATGGCCGCCAATCGTTACCGTCTGATAATCAATCGGTGGTCTCTATAGGGATGACGTCAAAAGACTAATTTGCCACTGGTTCGCTTGAGATTTTCCTATGAGTTTTAATAATTGGGTTTTTTAATTTATGAGTAAAATAAGATCTATAGTAAAAATAACTTGACGATTCTTGAAGCTTTTGCTCTACAACGTAAACTGGACACCCATATCGAAAAACTCTGAAGTGGTTATGCGTGTTTTAAAAGATGTATGTTTCCAATAAGTAAGTAGATAAAAAGGTTTGGAGTGTGAGTGTGTGTACTATTTGTTGTAGAACAAAACATTCTACAGTATTGTCAACTTATGTTTAGCATCCTTATTTCAGCGATCAGTCGGTGATCAGCCCCAAAAATCCTGATTGGAGAACTCTTAATATTGGGTGTAGAGATATCAATTTCAATCACAAAAGAGTTTTACATAAACAACAAAAAATAATACTATTTTTACTATAAGTCATTTGTTCGTTTAGTTTCATTTTCATGGGACTTTTAGTTTGCTTTTCGTTATTTCCTGTTGTCTTTGTTCACTTTTCCCGCATGGCATTTCATTCGATCATCACACCTGTTAGTCTTTTAGTTCATTATCAGTGTATTGCTTTGTTTCCTCAGTTCATTGTTGGCTATTATTTGCGTGTTTTGCATACTGTTACGCCGTGTTGGATTACCCTGTGTTTGTTTAGTCTTTCATTAAATAGTTTTGGATTCGAACTTTTGACTCATCTTTGTCTTTGGCCTCTTTATATTCTTACGACTAATATTTTATTTTATATACTGTTAAAATAATACGATCAATGAGTCGTGGCAACATATGTTTTACTTTAACTCATTAAACTAACAAATAAGCAATTTCAACTTTTTTATATAAGTTATACGAGATTCAACTCGATTTTTTAAAGTCAGATTAGTATCATTTAAATTAAAATGACTTGTACAGCCAATTTGATTATGCTTAAGTTCAGTTGCTGCCTTAAAATAAGTTTTTTAATTGAAATAGGTTGAATGTTTACTGTATATAGTGTAATAATAATATTATAATATATAATATATTATAATAATTATAATATTCATAAATACACACACATATTATATAAATAAATATATACTGATGTTAATAATTCTTCATATTAATAATAATATATCATCTAATATTTCTTGTAAATAAATTGTACATAATTTATTTTTTTGCTTTATTGTTGTAGTCAAATGATCATCATATAACTCACATAAAACAATATTACAATAAACACTTTTCTACATATCAGTTACAATTATAAACTTAAAATGATCCACATCAGATAAAAATCCCAGGTCTCGATATATATCTACGAGGCGTTGTTTGTGCACAAGTTTTAAATATATTCACCCCGTGGCTAAATTCATAGACGTTATTTTATCATGAGGTACTTGCAGTTCGCCTGCAGGACGTCATGCTTTTCCAGAGTGTTTAATATTCCCGCTGACATATTTAGGTTCCTGATTCACCCCCCAAACAAAACCTATTCATGTTTAATGTCTGCAAACATTTTTGAGAGAAAGTAGGTCATGTACTAGAAACAATTTGACTAATACATGTTTTTGGTAAGAGAGGTGTAGACATGCTAATGCAGGCTCTTATTATTTTTAAAACAACCCATTTGCATGAGACAAAATATGACATTAATGGTTTCTGCGAGACATAGAGAACCGCAGGTCATTCATTATTCACTGTAAATGCCATATAACAAATGTTAAACAATGCCAAAATTTACTGCCATTACATTTTGAGGCTGCTTCTAAATTAGCAAAATATTGCACATGCCTTGCAACCAGGCTTTTGTTTCAATGTCTTACACACTACCAAACAAATACCACATAACACTTATCTCCACCAACACAGACACACTCCTAAAGACACACACAAGATGGGGTGCAGACAAATGAGCAGGGCTCAGCCCAGCAGTGAGGTTTTGTATTGTATATGAATCATATCAGTGCGGTTTGCAGTTTGGATGCCGCAGATCCTACAAATAACGTGTATATGAAAGTCTCAATGTCTTAGTTTTGAGTGCTGGGGGAAAAAAAAAATCAAAAAACAACAATCTAAGGCATGTACAAAATTGCCTGTCACCTCTCCATGTGTATAAACATATTCAGTCCTGCAGACACACAGTGTCAAATTTGACTTTCTGTTCAGAGAAACACAAACATTGGCATGAAAGGCAACATTTTTGAGATGGTAAACAAACAACTGTTTAAGAAACCACTGGGTTCTTGAGTTACTGACTTGTGAAAACAAGTTTACAGAAATCACTACAAACAAGATGTTACTTGTTCCCATGGTTAACAACCCAGAGAACTGAAATAACCCATCAGGAAGAGAAAGAAGAGGAAGCTTAGCCAGTCTTAATGATGCCATAAGGGAGGCTTAAGTTTATCATATCGATAAATCACAGTTAAGCGGGGTGATGATGTAACTTATAAACAGAAACTGTTTCCAAACATGGATTTGGATGGATTATTATAGCCTTTCTTTCTTTCTGTCAAAGGTGGCTGTAGATAAATAGTGCATGAAGACAAATAGATCGAAAGGTTTTCATAGAGTAATCCACAGATGACGACAGGAGAATCACAAACACATTACATAGGGCAAATTCCAAACGGAAGGGAGCATCCCTATGCTCTACTCCCTTCGAGTCCTTGAAGTGGGGGGACCATCGCATGTACGCTTCGTTAACGGCCTCGTGGAGAGTCCTTCGTCGAGGGATTCAGTTGTTCACTTTCGTTCGGAACACCCCTACAAGGGCGCAAAAATGCTGTTTGGAATTTGCCCATAGATGACACGGAACACAGAACTGAGCAAACTGAGGGCTTAATAACACACAAAGACCGTTAACATAACACACAACACCTGGATAAGTCAATTACTGAATAACAGAGGAGGCAAGGAGGAACTGGCAAAGGGAAAAACAATGAGGAGTGAACCAAAACTCAAAACCCTGGCAGTTTCAGCCATCACTGTTGCATCCAACAGGCCCTAAACAGGTCCTTGAGTTCAAACCTACTCTAAAATGCTGGGTTAAAAACAACCCAAGTTGGGTTTAAAATGGACAACCCCAGCAATTGGTTTGTTTTAACCCAGCAGTTGGGAAAATTGTTTGCCCAGCCTGCTGGGTAGTTTATATTTAACTCAACTATTGTTTAAAAATTACTGTACTGCTTGCTTAAAATTAACCCAAAGTATGTTGGAAATTCACATGTATTAAACTGTTTAATCAATGAACATTTATGCTCAGTTTAAAGTATTAGGTGAATAAATATTCCTCTTTTGATTATTAATGTTGTAATTCAGATTTTTTAATTTCCAACCTATTTTGGCTTCATTTTAAGCCACCATATAGTAATTTTTAAACAATATTTGGGTTAAATAAAACTGCCCAGCATGTTGGGCAAACATTTAACCCAACCGCTGGGTTGAAACAGCCCAATCACTGGGTTTGTCCATTTTCAACCCAACTTGGGTTGTTTTTAATCCAGCATACTTTAGAGTTTTGTCCATTCTTGCAGTCAGAGAGGGGTCCTGCCATAAAACTGGGCCCTGCAATGCGCTGTTCACTACAAGGGTTTGCTAAGGCGTTCTGAGTGGTTGTTTTCTGCCTCAGCAGGCCAAAAGAGCTCCTCCACCAGTCTCTATGATATTAAGGTGGATGGACCATACACATCCACAACATACAGTAGCTTATACACAACCACATCCACAACCACAACCATAGTCGAAGAAAACCTGCATAAACACAACAGACCAGAACGCATGCAAGCTACAGTGACAATGGAGACCTACATAGACGAGAGATGCAAAAGGGTTAGAAAGTATCCTCATCTGTACAACTCTAGCATGAAAGAATATAAAGATGTTTACATGGTTTGTAACTCGTGACGAGAGATTGCTCAAACCTGCATATGTGTCGAGCACCTGTGTGCGCAAGTCTCAACTTTATAATTTAGCTCATAAATAAATATAATAATACATTTTCAAAAATAATAATAAATAAAAACTGTTCAAAAGTTCGCAGTCTGTAAGATTTCTTAATGTTTTTGAAAGAAGCCTCTTACGCTCACATTTATTTGATCAAAAATACAGTAAAAGGTAATAATGTGAAATGTTTTTTCATTTGAATGCATATTTTAAAAAGTTAAGTATTCATTTATATTAAAAAAATGGTTCTTATTAACAGTCTGCAGTTAACACTTTTTAACAAGTCTGCAGCAGAAACAAATGTTTAATATTTAGAGTTAGGGGTTTTTTCCTGCAGAATGTTAGATGTGAGCAATAGTAATAGTGATTTATACCAGGGCAATAGTTACTCAACCGGGAATATAGGCGTCAGCACATTACAGCACATATATTGTGTTCCTTGGAGAAAAATACCTGTCACCCAAGCTGTTTCCTGGAGCTAACCAAATGCTCAGTAACGTATAACCTGTCCAGAGATCGGCTCAAACGTTCTCAGGGTGAGCCGCTCCATCTCACAACACATGTTTTTCATTCTGACACATAAAGGCAGTGATGTAATCGAGGCCAGAGGTGATCTAATGCCACTGGGGAATCAGTTGTGATTAAACCCTTCTAGTTCACCACAGCACCTGTCCACTCATGACCCACAGGTCAGACCCAGTCTTATTCTGCACCCTTTCCAAGGCACACTAAGGAGTTTGTTTTTTAAGTAGATTTGTATCCATGTGGGAGCACTCAAGGAACTGTGACAAAAGTTCAGAGGTCAGCTGCTCAGGGAAATAGGGAAGGAAATCACTGAAATATGAACATTTCATTTTAAAGACACTACAATAAAAAAAAAAAAATAAATATTGAAAATAAATGAATATAAAATAAAAATTGTATTAGTAATTATTTTTATCATTATACATTTTCATTTTGTCATTTAGCAGACACTTTTATCCAAAGCGACTTACAAGTGAGGCATTTAGGGGTTAGGTGCCTTGCACCTAGAGTGCTGTTTATTCACAAAACCCACTTTCAATTCCTGTGAGCGTGGGAATCGAACCAGCAACCTTCAGATTACAAGCCAGACTCCCTCACCATTAGGCCATGACTACCCCAAAATTACTCTAACCTTTTTGCAACCTGATCTCATTGGAAAAACGTACCTGTGGGAATGTTTTCACGAGTCGCAAAAATACGTACCGATAGACCAATTATGTGTTTGCAAACAGCGATGATGTTTTTTGTGGGCGGAGACAAGCTCATGCAGAAAATGACCGTTCTGCAGTAGCAGAAAGAGATATAAACACGCATATGCAAGAAAAAAGTCAGAATATTGAAATAAAAATGTTATAGGCTATATGTTTAAAAGTTATCTATGTGAAATGTTATAGGTTTAAATATTATTTCATGCTGTAACTGCTATGTATGTATGTCCGCTATGAACTGCATATCTTTGAATATTACGTAGACTTACTGTTTACATTAAATTCATGCTTTAATAGTAGACTAATCATTACCGGTTTCATCAGTCCAGTCAGTGACTTGGAACATAAACGTCTCCGTTAAGCTGGTATTTTATAAAAATGAAGTCTATATTTTTTCCATTCTGATTCTGACATCCAAAGACACAAAATATTTTTCTCTTATTCTGTGGATTTTGCACATTTTCCTCCACTTGCTACCGCTATTTTTCTGCCACGTGCAGCGGCAAGTGACGTAACTGTGACGAATTGCCACAAGACTCAGTAACGTTGTAGCCAAATGTAATATCACAAAGTCAAGATCATGATTTTGATATACTGTACCTGTACCTTCATTACATAAGTGAATGTAAGTCCATTTTACTAAAAGCTGCCAAATTAAACAAAATAAAACTAAATTACTAGCAACAGTATACCGCAAATGACTATATTTGAATTTTGGTAAACATAAAACAATGACCTGCGCACCTGTGATGTTATCCAATAAATTGTAATGTTGCGTTATTTACTCACCGTCAACTTGTTCCAAAGCAGTTTTATAGATCACAAAAGAAGAATTTTCATTTTTTTTGGTGAACTATCCCTTTAAGAAGGTAAACAGAGTAACTTCTGACTTCAAGTTTACTTTAACTGTCAAGCAACTATTTGGAAGAGGTTTCATATTTAACCTTGAAAGTGATAACTACTGTCCCTTGTAGCAATATAACAGTCGGGGTCTCCCAAGCGTGTATATTTGAAACCGTAATCATCCGAACATTTTCTTCCTCCCTTCTGCAATATCTCAAATAAGTCACATCATGGATATGCTCAGCATACTTAATTACAGAACCCTGTTGCCCAGCCCAGCAGAAGGCTCTCAAAAACTAATTGAGTCACGGTAAAAATTGGAGAGGTTCTGTATGAATAATTAATGAAGGCCAGAGCCTGATTTCTCACCATACGGTTGGCTTATTATCAATGCAGATGTGAGGCATATCCATTTATCCTGAAACTAAAAAAGGATGTACACCCCAAAAAACTGTGAACACAGTGAAGAGAGTGAGGATGGGTGTGCCAGTCAATATCCAAACCCGCACGGCCCGAAAAACGTTCTACAAAAGTATGTGAATGCATCTTGCTGCAAGTTTACTCATTCAGCTAAACGACTGTGACAGCAGCCATCCAGAACACCGCAGCCACACATTACAAATCACTCAACACCTTAGTAACATTGGCAAATGAATGCAGCACTTGTTGTTGGAGCTTGATTTCTGTTTACTATAGATCGAGAATATCATAAATCATCATCATCATCATCACACTGTGTGCAATCCAGATGGCTTATTTCATTGTGTCCAGGTGAGGCTTCTGGGAGCTGGGGGAATAAAAATGTAATTGAGAGTAAGAGAAATGAAATTGTTCAATGCTCCAGGGGCAGTTTGCAGCCAGTTGGACTTGATAGATTCTCTACAAACACACATGCCCAAATCCACACACACACACACACACACACACACATACACACACACAGGTTTGTTTTTCTACCTTAGTGAGGACATTCCATAGGTGTAAAGGTTTTTATACTGTACAAACTGTACATTCTCTCCCCCTACACTAACTCTACTCCTAAACCAACCCAACACCGAAAACATTTTTAATAAAACATTGTTTAGTATGTTTTTAAAGCTATTTTAAATATGACGATGTCGTAATACCAGTGTCATACCCATGTCATTATACAAATTTGTGTCCTCACAAATCACAAAAACGTGCACACACACACACACACACACACACACACACACACACACACACACGTAAACATGTGAATGATTTAAGGAACTTCACAAGAAAATTTCAAATTAGACATTCGGTCAATATTTTGCTCATTTCCAAACCTGTAAGCTCTTATTTTTTCCAGGCAACATGAAAGAAGAAATTTCACAATCGTCAGTCTTTTCCATGCAATGATAGTTCGCAGAGTGAAATATACATTCTTGATAAATACACACAAAAATGTTGGGTTGTTTCAACCCATGTTTGGGTCAAATATAGACAAATCCAACTGTTGATTTAATTTATATATATATATATATATATATATATATATATAATTTTTAAACCAAACGGTTGGGTTTGTCCATATTTGTCCCAAACAAGAGTGTATAAACATGGTTATTGTTTATTTAAAACACATTTGGTTTGTTAATACTATTTGCATAAAACATGTTTCTTTCATGTATGACTGAGAAATATGCATAATAAGTTTATTGGTTTATTAAAAGTGCACCATCCGAATGGATGGGAATTTAATTTGCAATTAAAATACATACATTTTAAATATAGGCCTATATTTTGAGCGTGCCATTTGAGTCCTCTGAAAGTCAAATGCTTTGTGAAAGAAAGTAAAATTTGTTAGTAAGCTGTCAACTTGAGATCTGGATCACTGAGTCTATTAGAATTTCAGTTTTGGTTCACAAACCGGACGGGTCTGCTTCTCCTCTCCAACTCAATGATCCATTCACAACCGATATGGTGTTAACAGCTCACTGGAGGGATGAATTATTTGTGAATAAATAGGTAACACTTTTTTCTTTTAGGGTCCAATTCTCACTATTAACTAGTTACTTCTTAGCATGCATACTAGGATATTGGCTGTTTATTAGTACTTATAAAGCACATATTAATGCATGACCATATTCTACATCCCTTAATCCAATACCGAAACTTAACAACTACCTTACTAACTATTAATAAGCAGTTTATTGAGGCAAAAGTTGTAGTTAATAGTTAGTTCTGTATCCTAAACTAAAGTGTGACCAATAAATACTTTATATTAGCTGTTTCTCATTGAAAAAAACTTAACTTAACATAAACTTTTGTAGCATTTTGGTCAGGTTTGAAACGACATGAGGATGATTCAATGACAGAACTTTCATTTTTGGAAAACTATTCCTTTACCATGAGGAACATTTTTACTTCATTGCACATGTTTCTTCTGTAACCAGACACTCAAATGACAGAGAGAGCTAGAAGACATCATTGAACTGCAGTGCATTATCAAATATTAATCTTAATCACACCATCTCCTTCCCAAATCATACACACGCTATCTACATTCAAATCAGGTGAACTTTGTTCAGGACTGTTCAACTGCAAATGATCATTTCTTCATCATTTTGCTGCATTCTTGTGATGAGGTGCTGATTGCTGATTTTTCACAGACAAAGTCACAATGTCCCCTGTCATCTTGTTCCTATAATTAAAAACCAGTGAAGTGGGTTTGGCAAGGGGGAAAAGGTCAGTATTGGAAAAATGGACACAATTCAAGGAGTCAGGACCTCAGTTAATCGAACTGCCATAATAGAGATAAAACTCCAATCCATCACTGATATACCATAGAAACATTTAGCATAGGATGACAGTGTGTTTGTACAACATTATCATTTTGAACTAATTGAGACTGCAATATTGATATAAACAATGCAGTGTCATGATTCTATAGCTCAATTCATGTGTTTATTGAAATCTAATTATGGAGATGTCAGAAACCAGCTTTTCTACTGACACTATTTACTCAGAAACTGCAGTGAATGGACAAAGAGTTCAGTGCTAATTAAAACACTGACAGCCATATAGCGTTGTTTTACCAATTCTTTAATTAAACTTTTAATTAGCGTTGTTTATTAGGGGAACCCTCTCATTTTTCTTGATCTAAACACATGCATCATATAAAAGAGTATTTACATTGCTAAAAATAAAAAATTCCCATCCAAACTATGGAAATTACGCTAAAAACGGGTCATTCAGACGTAAAAAATAATTCAGGGGATTTGTCACCACAACTTAAATAAATGCATGGTTGCAAGTTAAAATTCAAATTTACTGTTTTAATTAAACCTTTTAAGTTGCAGATATTATTTTGTAGAGTTATGTTGACATGATAATGATGATCATTACATCAACTTTATATCGTCTGTAATTTAAACTCAAATTTCTGCGTTAATTCGCTTTGTTGTAGTAACTTAATGAAATCATCTTGATAACTTCAGAAATTATGCAGTGGATTTCTATTACAAGGAGAATAAATGTTTGTTTTTAGTGAAGGAAAAGATCTGTTAGTGTTTAATGCTGTTATGTTGGACTGACATTTAAAAGAGTTTTTGTGGTTACCATTGTGCTGAAGAGAAGATATATGAAGGAAAACACTACATTGACTCTAAAAGCAATGACTGCACTTATTCCAGTGACTAATAATATCTTACTTGTTCATGAAATAAACATGTTAAACAAGTTATTCTAGCATGTGCTATGATAGCTGTTGATTTTAACTGAAATAGATAAGATTAGGCCTAATTGGCTCCAGGGCTACAATTCTGGTAGTTGGAGCGACTTAATTTTTTTGAGTAATCAACTTAAAAATTTGTGTTTTGCTACAAATTATAAAGTTCCTCTAAATCAATGTAACTTGTTAATTGAACATAAAGTCATAACTCAAAAAAAATATGCAAACTGTTGTGTTAATTTTTTTTTTTTTTTTTTGAGCCAATACATATTTTTAAGGAGCCCCGTACATGACATGCAGGAAAAAATTAGTAGGCTAAATCGCTTACACCATTTACTAATTCGCTTCCTCGATTTACTAAAATGTGCGCACAATTTACTAATTCGTTCCCTCGATTTACTAAAACGTGCACACGATTTACTATTTCATTCATTCGCACGATTTATAAATCGAGGGAATGTTCTTGTGAATTGTGCGCATGATTTAGTAAATCGAGAGAACTGATTTTTTTTCTTGCGTGTCATGTGCGGGGCTCCGTATTTTTTAGAGTGTACTGTGACTTTAACGATGCCTATTAAGTATTCAACACTTGGTGGGAGTGTTGTTACTCATTTCTCTAGATGCACAGAATATTTTATGAATATTTTATTGGTAACACTTTACAATAAGTTTTCATTAGTCAACATGAATTTAGAATGAACAATACTACTAAAGCATTTATTAATCTTAGCTCATGGTAATTTCAACATTCACTAATACATTATTAAAATCAAATGTTGTATTTGTTAACATTAGATAATGCACTGTTAAAACTAAATCTCCAGTAATGGTCCAGTAACCAATATGGAAATAGTAACTTGTGCAGCCCTACTCAATTCAAGAGTTTAATCAATCATAAACAAGGTACATAATGTTTTAAAGCCAGGAAGCAATTTTTTTATTATTATTATTAAAGTGTTTTTTTCTCCTTATTCACATAAATCAAACTTTTTTTCACTACTGTTGCTCAAATCACCAACCCTCTTTGAAAAGGAATGACTTCTAGTTGTTAATTTGTTTTGTTTTTTGCTGCAAACCGTTGTCAGTGTAAATGCCAAGATGTCACATAAAATTGCCATGCTTTTAGGTGCAAGAATACTTGACTGAAATTATAAGGGGCTTGCGAGAAAAATGATCACCTTTGACAAAGCAAACCAGTGTAGAGTGAAAAACTAAAACAGAGCACGATTGATCAGTTTCCTACAAGGACAAAATACAACTTGTTTTTCCACCGACACAAGGACTGAGGAACTGCGAGTCTCAGATGTCTTCATGCTCCTCACACAGCAGTACACTGGAATAAAAGAGGCGTATCCTACAGAAAAGCTCATGTGGGATCAGGTGTTAACCCCCAGACGGTCTTCTCCACACATGTTAGCTCAACGGCAGACTAGAGCAAATAACCATTTACAGATCCGTACGGAGAGACCGGCGAGCCTATTGAGTCCTGAGCATCAGACTCAAGTTCTAGTCGACAGGAGTACCGGGGCCCAAAGTCAAGCATTGGGGACTGCACACACCGAGTATCCAAGAGATGGTAAAATTATCCATGAAGGGCTTTATCCATTTAGGTTCCTCTCTCACGATTTAAAGGGAATAGGAGCCTCCATATGAAGGGAAATACACAACCATGCTCAAGATGTTGAGGTGTCTTTATAGCACCATGTCAAGAATCCTGATGAAAAAAGACATGTAGTTCTCTTGTATTCTAGTTGACCCTTTCCTTTGCTCTTATGCATACGAACAGCATTTACATGTATATACAGAACCTCTAATTATTCCCTCTGAGGTCTATTAGTTCTTTGATGAACATATGCCATTGAATAATCCCATCCCAACTGGTCCTTCAATCTTCTAGATTTCTAAATCCAGTGTATTCCATAGAGTTTGACTGATAAGTATAAGATTCAATGGTAATCCGACTTTACATTTGAAGTCAGATTTTAAAGATTCTATGAGCTATTCTAGTTAGTAGATCCAAATCTGCACAGCCAAAAAACTACATAATAGCAAGCAGTATCCAGAAGGCTCACTTTTGCCAGTTTCGCTATTAAATGTGCATTTTTATTCAATGCAAGTATTTAATCACATTTTTGGCACTCCAAGTATAAGCCTCCAGGTCCAAATGGAATCTTTTAATTTCTCATTTTCTGCATTGATTTGGAAAAATATGCAGAATTTAAATATTGTAAAATGTGTTAAACAGAGCTGAAAAAACATGCTTATTGGTAGCCGAAAGCATTAGGAAACTGACCAATATTCAAAATAAGATAAAATGCAAGGAGAATGTGCAGAGTGTTGTGTATGATAGGCATTCCAATGCAGATCAGATATCATTGTCTAAAAAGTAATATGTGATATGATATACCCAGTAGCACTTATCCCCAAAACTCCTAAGTCTCTTGTAACATTAATCCATTTTGATCCTTGCTGATCAAAAGTATTAATTTCTTTCAAAAAAAAAAAATCTTACTGACCACAAACTTCTGAATCGTACTGTACATTAATCAAACAGACCACAGTGTGTTCAAATTACATTTCACACTCAAAATAACTGTATAGAACATTTAAAACAGAAAAACACATGCACATGATCACTGTGTGTGACAGTTCCATCAGTTTGACTACTGAACAGACTAACGACACTTCAGAGACGCCCACAAATAATAACTTGACACCAAACGCTCAAGCTAGTCAAGTATTCACTTCAATAAACCCACTATACGCAATAGGTAATTGAGAAAACCCACAAAAAAAGCACTTACCTAATTATTTGGAGTGAAAACCCTCTAGTTTAACATCTCCCGTCCCTCTCTTTGTGACATATTGGTTAAAAGACTACACCCGCCATGTACAAATTCACTAATTTGATTGGCTGATGAATGTGTGTGTTTTGAAAATACACATTTGCACACATGACCTACCAGTGGTGTTGCTTCGCTTACCTGCCATTCATAAATCCTCTCCTGTGGCCTCATGGGATTGTAAAGTGTCCATCGTATGCACACTTCAGAATCTCGCTGGAAGTAGTACGTCATCCGGGTACTTTTTGAATTCTGTGAAATCTTATCACATACTATTTTTCGACCTACTCTATAGTAGAAAAAACTGATGGCTGAATTGAATTTAGCCGAGAAGGAACTTTTTTTTAATCTCGTCAAACGTCTGAATAACTAAATTAATTCCAGGCCTGACTAGAGCTCCACGATTAATTGTAAAAAGATCGTAATCTCAATTCAAGCACCACGCAATCTCATTTTATTAATGTCTTTTAAACCTTTGACACAATCATACCGGAATATTCAAGCGTGTTCGTGCTGCCAGAGAGCAGTTTTGAACCACACATTATTTGTGTTACAAATATTTAAATTATCACAGAAGTATTGAGATATCAGTGTATCCTAACTGTAAACTTATGCTTACGATAGCAAAGCTATCAAAACAGCGCAAACCACCTTTAGAAACTGACTTGGTGCGTCAAATAACTGTTGTGTCGATTACATCATTACGCCATGAGCGAAATGTGACTGTTCAAAAAATTTATTTATCATTGAATCATTCGTTCAAAAGTTTCGTTCAAAAACACTGATACATCATGAAACAAGTATTTATTGAGTCATTCATTAAAACCCCTTTTTTAAATTATTCATTCAAACATTTTCCAGCCATTAGAGTCCAGCAGTTTTATAATATTTAGTAAGAACCTCTAGTAAATTACGTTATTTAATTTGGTTGTTTATTCAGAATCATGGGAGAATCGTGATCTCTATTTGAAACCAAAAAATCGTGATTTTCATTTTATCCAGAATCTTGCAGCTCTAGGCTCTATGCATTTCACCGGAAGTTTTCCAGCTGGCTTATAAAATTGCGAAAGTGTAAAGAACGCTCAGTGCATATTCTGGTTCACACGGTAGTTTGCATTCGAAATTGCATTCTTCCCTACCAGACTCGAAGTGACTATTTAAATGTGCTTTATTTATTGTTAAAAGCGTCTAATGTCCGTTTGAATATCATTTTGTGTTCTCAGCTTTGAAGCCATACTGAAAGTAACCACGGATCAACTCAGTGTGAACAAAAAAGTGTAAAAGATTGTTTCAGTCACTCATAAATAATGTTTAAATAAGTGTAATAATATTTATGTGAATTTGATTATGTGGTCTAGTCATCCATTTAATCAAGTAGCTCTCCATTTAATTGACTCTTCGCAAACAGTTTGATTGACAGGCGATCTGACCAATCATAAGACCGAATCCGCCATTTTGTCTGACAAAAGCAGTCAGGGGAGTTAGTAGATTAACGTTGGTGAACTCGAACTTGAAAAATTGTGTGTACTCACGTCTTTCTGTGGTTGAAACAACATTCCTTCTGATGTTCATTCATGTTTATTTGATGCTATAAATGAACTATTATGAAGAGAAGGAGCTTGAAGGAGCTGACACGACACATTAAAGAGAGATTATTGTTTAAACCTCTTGAAAAAATGACAATATTTTAAATATGAAACGGTTTCATATCAAAAGTAACCTGCTCTGTCTTGTCTGTCGACGCGTTGCTACGCGATGTATTTTTCACATCGTGAGAAAATGATGTGTGGAGCGAGAGCATAGCAACAGTAACTAAAGGGGGCGGGTCTTTGCCAACGGTCAGAGCCCGCCCTCACGCTCTTCTGATTGGCTGTGATTTTTGAGTGTGGACAGACAAAGCTTGAAGGTAGAATCTTATCGCAAAGCGTCTGTTTAGATCGTCACAGATAAGAAAGTCTCTGATTGGACCTTTTAACAGTATTAATATGAATACATTAGCCTACGGAATATAGTAAATTAATAATAATAATAATAATAATAATAAAGTATAAATATTTTACACTTCTCTCAAACATTGTTTGAGCATTTTTAGAGTAATTTCAAATATAATTTGAAGATTAAATTCCTCAATTGTCATGAAAATAATGTCACAATGAAATAACCTTTAATAGTCCTAAAACAGCAATCGTTTTTGCTTGTGTAAAATATGATTTCATATTAATTTCTGTTGATTTGGGTATGACCTTCATTGTCTTGACATATTTCAGGAAGTGGAATATGCTCTGGTAGTATAGCAGGCTACATCTCTTGCATATAAATTAGGGTCTTGTGTCTCCCATTTGTCACTGATATGTTTTTGTGTTGTCAGTGTTTTGAAGAAGCTCTTTATAATCATGCACTTTGATGTGTTGCCTCACCTTTCCTTATACCTTTGAGCTTTTGTGTTTCCCCCTTTCCTGTTTATGCCTCGTTCTGTAATCCATCCATTACAGGTCTCATTTTGTCTCTGCTTCTTCCTTTGCCAGGCGTTCCTCTCGAGAGCTTGGATTTGCTGCTTGGTGTTTCCTTCCAACACGCTTCTGCACATGGGTCCTAGTACCAAATGGATTCGAAGAATTCCCTCTTCTCCATTCCTAATCTTGAGTTTGTTCTTTACTGCCACTCATTTTGAAGTGGAGGGAACAGTTCTTTCTCTCTTGAAGATTCCTATAACCCTGGAAGAATGGAAAATGAGCTAGTTCTTCTATTAGTGCTTCTGTACATGTGGCTGCATGTGACATGGCTTTTATTTCACCTCACAGAGGATGTGATTGATGGCGGAGCAGAGAATTCCTTCTTATAGGAAAAATATATTTTTTGTCGAGTTCCAGCTCATTTCCAATGCATGCAGCTTCCTTTGAAGGCGAAAGCTTCCTGCTACCTTTATTTTACAGAGATATGTCATATATAAATAGTTTTTTCTGTCTTTCTTGCTTTTCTGTCCTATGTGTGGCTGCATCTCGTTTTGATTGATGGAATAAATTCTTAATTTGAATGATAAGCTTTTGTCAGATTTGTTCCTCTGTGCCACACAAGCTATCAGCACTGCAGAGACCTGTGTGGAGCTCATTTCTATTCTTCACACTTAGTCAGCTAGTTTTTTTATTTATTTCCTTTTGAATGATTTCATTTCAAATTGTTATTTTTTGATTGCTTTTTTTTCCCCGCGCAAACCCTGGCCTATAGGGGCGTTGAATGAACAAACTAAGTGAGTTACAAATAAATTGAACAACCTGGAGATTGGTATTATGTCACAATGTTTCCAAAACCCTCAATTCTTCATACATTTTCTGTTTGAAAGTGTTGGGGAATGCTACTTTTTAATTAATATGTCTGTGTATATATGTATATATATATACACCTAAAGGATTATTAGGAACACCATATTAATACTGTGTTTGACCCCCTTTCGCCTTCAGAACTGCCTTAATTCTACGTGGCATTGATTCAACAAGGTGCTGAAAGCATTCTTTAGAAATGTTGGCCCATGTTGATAGGATAGCATCTTGCAGTTGATGGAGATTTGTGGGATGCACATCCAGGGCACGAAGCTCCCGTTCCACCACATCCCAAAGATGCTCTATTGGGTTGAGATCTGGGGACTGTGGGGGCCATTTTAGTACAGTGAACTCATTGTCATGTTCAAGAAACCAATTTGAAATGATTTGAACTTTGTGACATGGTGCATTATCCTGCTGGAAGTAGCCATCAGAGGATGGATACATGGTGGTCATGAAGGGATGGACATGGTCAGAAACAATGCTCAGGTAGGCCATGGCATTTAAACAATGCCCAGTTGGCGCTAAGGGGCCTAAAGTGTGCCAAGAAAATAACCCCCACACCATTACTCCACCACCACCAGCCTGCACAGTGGTAACAAGGCATGATGGATCCATGTTCTCATTCTGTTTACACCAAATTCTGATTCTACCATCAGAATGTCTCAACAGAAATCGACACTCATCAGACCAGGCAACATTTTTTCAGTCTTCAACTGTCCAATTTTGGTGAGCTCGTGCAAATTGTAGCCTCTTTTTCCAATTTGTAGTAGAGATGAGTTGGACCCGGTGGGGTCTTCTACTGTTGTAGCCCATCCGCCTCAAGGTTGTGCGTGTTGTGGCTTCACAAATGCTTTGCTGCATAGTTCGGTTGTAACGAGTTTTTATTTCAGTCAAAGTTGCTCTTCTATCAGCTTGAATCAGTCGGCCCATTCTCCTCTGACCTCTAGCATCAACAAGGCATTTTCGCCCACAGGACTGCCGCATACTGGATGTTTTTAACTTTTCACAACATTCTTTGTAAACCCTAGAAATGGTTGTGCATGAAAATCCCAGTAACTGAGCAGATTGTGAAATACTCAGACCGGCCCGTCTGGCACCAACAACCATGCCAAGCTCAAAATTGCTTAAATCACCTTTCTTTCCCATTCTGACATTCAGTTTGGAGTTCAGGAGATTGTCTTGACCAGGACCACACCCCTAAATGCATTGAAGCAACTGCCATGTGATTGGTTGATTAGATAATTGCATTAATGAGAAATTGAACTGGTGTTCCTAATAATCCTTTAGGTGAGTGTATGTACTCTTAGTAGAAAAGGTTCTACTGTTTAGAGCATTAAAGGATTCTATTAGGCACTTCATATACAACCTTTTTAGGGATTCCCATCATCATTTTATAGATTTAATTATAGTTCATTAATTTAGTTTTCGTTTTTTATTTTGACCAAATTTTATATATTAAACAGCTCATAAACTTACTTCATCACTACAAACTATTAAAATAACCTGTTAAACCTGAAAGATTATGCAATCATTTAAGATATTTCTTCTTATATAGAGTCTTTTTGCCATAAAGGGTACCCTATAGTAGGTCTGTCATGATACAATAAACATATCATTTAGTACTATACCGCCTGAAGTATAATGATAACAAGTAGTATCACGATATTGTGTTAATTCATAATAACAATTTACGAAACAAACAAAATTTTCATAAATCCATTACATATAGAATATGGAAATTAAAACTACTAGATTAGATTTTCCTCTGAATATTTTATTAATGAGAATGAATAACTGGCTATTGTACCAAATTAAGTCAGTGTAAACAAAATTGCATAAATAATGTTATGAGATCTTAAATATACATTTCTGTATAAAGAAATATGAAATGTTGAAAATACCGATACGTCTACTTTTAAATGGGAAATTACAACCGCCAGTAGGTGGTGGAACGTCTTAATGATTGAGTCACTGAAACATTCATTCAAAATGGCTGATTCATTTAGGAATGAAGCAAGTGGCTTGATGTGTTTGAAATCGCCCCCTCATTCACTATTCCCTACATTAGTCCACTAATATAGTCCACTTCAAGAAGCAAATAAACACGAGTGAGTGAATTCGGACACTGAGTGGCAAACTGGCAGCTCCAGTAGTAATCAAAAAATGACATTGAGCTCTGTCATGAAAATTAGCGTGTGTAAACCTTAATTAAACAATTTAATAATCAAGTAAAAAAGAATTTATACCTGATATTACGCTGAAGCCACATTGGGAAGTGGATGAAAGGATCAGCTTTGGACGCCATTTTCTGGTCAGACACGGGAATTCATTCGGTGTGGCGCATTATGGGTATTCTTTAGCTGTTACATCGGTTGTACACTCGTAATTGAGGTGCATTGTGGGATTGAATGAGTGCACTCAGTAACGTCCACGATGGTTTCGGACACCACTACAAATGGCTGTCTCCTCAAATAGTGCCGCTCGATTAGTATCGTGAATTGAAATTGAACCCCATTGAACATTTTTTCCTTGAGTGATAGATCAGTGGTTACAATATTGTGTTACTCATTAAAAAAAGGAACTGATTTTGTTACTTCAACCTGTCTAATTTTGAATTCTGAATATCAAAAGATCAAGGAAAATGCATTTTTCATGATGTGACCTCCACATCAAGTGGCTGAGAAATAAATATGCAGGAACTTATAAGGAAACGTCCAACTTGGTGCTTTTTCTTACAAAAACTTTTTTCCCAGGGACCAAAACTCTCCTAACTTTTATCTTCTATTTGATACCAAGGTTAAACCTGTATTCTACGAAAAGAAAACCTTTGAATAAACGTACTTGTGGAAACAAACCCCATTTGAGAGAGTACGGCGTCTTCCAGATTCCTCCAGAGCTCTCTGATTTGATTTCTCGGGATGCTTTTGTTTCTGACATTCTCTGGAAATAAAGTGGCAGCTCAGGCGCTTTGCTGGAGAAACACCTGGCACTGAGAGAAAACAAACAGAAACAATCAAACGCAAATGTTCCAATCAGACAGCTAAAAAGACGCAAATTACTCAAACACACATGAGTAGCTTTCACCCGCTCTGTTTTCCCCATATCTTCTACCAGGTTTCACTCTGTGGTGGTTTTAAATTGTAATATTATTTCACAATATTACTGTTTTACTTTATTTTTGATCAAATAAATGCAGCCTTGGGCTTAAGAGACTTCTTTCAAAAACATAAAAAAATCCAACTGACCGCAGATTTTTAAAGGTAGTTTATGTGTATATATAAATATATAAATATATATATATATATATATATATATATATATATATATATATATATATATATATAAATATATATATATATATACACCAATCATAACATTATGACCAATGACAGGTCCTGATTCTATACTATACATATAGTTTTTTACTGGACATTACACACATTCAGATATTTTTACATTTTTAAATATTTCTTTGTCTATAATCTTTTGTTGTTTCACTGCTCAAATTGGAGCGCTTGGGCATCGTGTATGATAAAGACAGATTATGAGCATCATGGGGGCTTTTGATTACTTTAGCCCCCAAACCATTCAAGATAACATTGATTTATGTGACCGAGTAGAAAATATGTGTTTTCTATAGCCTGTGGGAGAGAAATGAGAAGAGAAAGGGGACCCCTATGAGGATTAATAGGGAGTGCTATCATTTGTACACAAGTTTGCCCCAGTCTCCAATCTGGAATCTAACTGCATGTGGAAAAAGCACCAGAAATAGATGGATCCTCGCTGCCACTTAACAGCCTACAGTTATAATAGCAGGCACCCATGAGATCAAATCCCATCAGTGTAATTTATTTACAGTATTGTAGGTTCAATAGCTCATGGTTGAAGTCCCGAAGGTTTATTCAGTATAAATGAACATACACCCATCTAGTATGCACCTTAGCACCTGAAGACATAGAATAATATGACTGTCATTTTCACCCAGATTGCAATAGGGTAGATTTTGGTTTGGTATTTCATGCAATATTTCCAATCCCAGAACATCTTCCATGGTTTAACAGAGAAATATCATAAGTATTGTGAAGATTTCATCATCAGTAGCTTGTGTAAATGACTATCACTTGGACAGTTAGTGTCATTGCTATTGATTTTTGAGAATTTCATAGTTCTGATCTCACGCTCGCTTTTTAGATGTTGAAATGAGAGACATATTAAAATTCTGAACGTACTGAATGAAGTGTTCTTGGTGTCAGCGCCAAACCAGTGGAGTGCAGTGGAGAAGTTCTTGGTGACTATCAGGGTTGGGGAGTAACGAAATACAATTAACTTAGTTACGTATTTAAAATACTAAATTTGAGTAACTGTATTTCATTACAGTCACATTTTAAATGGGTGGTAATCAGATTACAGTTACATCTGAAAAGTATTTTAGATTACCAAAGTGATTACTTTGAATTTTAATGTCATTTAAACAGCAATTGGTGATTCTCTGACTCTGACAGTCTGAAAAAGCGGAGTTAAGTTTCATCAACATTTTAATACTTTTAAGAGGGATCATAAAAAGTTTGTTGTTTTTATTTAGTTCTGTCCTGAACAAGACAAAATGACTGAATTTATAAAAAAATTGTCCATCTGTCAACTGAACTGTCCTGTCATGACCTGATGATCCACGACTGTTTTCATGTTTAGTGATAGTTGTTTGTGAGTCATTTTATAATTCACTCGTCACTGCAACTTTTTCCCACAATTTGTTTTTTTCCCTCACAACTGTGAGTTTGCATTTCACAATTCTGACTTCTTTTTCTCAGAATTGCGAGATTTAAACTCACAATTGCAAGTTATAAAGTCAGAATTGGGAGATATAAACTTGCAATACTGACCTTTTTCTTGCAATTATGAATTTAGTATGCAAGTTAAATGTCATAATTCTGACTTTTCTCAATATTGCGAGTTTATTTCTCATAATTCTGACTTTTCTCAATATTGCGAGTTTATATCTCATAATTCTGACTTTATAACTCACAATTGCAACTTTATATCACGCAATTCTGAGGGGAAAAGTCAGAATAGTGAGATAAAAACTTGCAATGACCTTTTTTGTGTTTGTCCCACACTTATTAGTATTCCAAAGTATTCTAAAGTATTTAGATTAAGTTACTAAACTTGAGTAATCTAACGAAATACGTTACAAATGACTTTTTAAAGCATGTATTTTGTAATCTGTAGTGAAATATATTTTAAAAGTAACCTACCCAGCCCTGGTGACTATACAAATAGTCAATAAATTTGACTTGAAGTAACGTTTTTTTTTTTTTAATGAATCCTTAAAAAAACGTATCAGTTTCCCAAAAATCATTAAATCATGTAAATTTTGCACCTCTCATACTTCTAATTAATTTATGAATGAAACAGAGTTGTTTGTAAAGTTCTTGCCTTTGAAAATGAGAAAATACCAAAGAAAGAAAGAGAGCAAGAGAAAGATTGAGACTGTGAGAGAGAGGGGATTTATTTCTTCTCTTTGAACTGAGCATGACATTGAATCAGTGCTCTGCTTCGATTCGTCTCCTGTTTATCACAATGGACTCTATTATAAGACTGATCCACTGACTGCAATGAAGCACTAAAGCACTATTTAAAGAGAGTCAAGCTCCTTTCTGTGTGTATTAATTGAGGACGCTCCACAGCTATAAACAACTTGTTTGTTCGATGTTAACCTTGTGTATTCTGAGATTAAAGTCTTTGCCTCTAAAGTCCGTTCTTCTGTTTTTCCTTTTCTGACGTCTCTTTGTTCTCACCATCAGATATCCATTAAGTCAGAAACACTTTGTTGCTTATTCTGGCCAAGAACTGCCCCTTTAGAGATTATTTGACCACCATGTACACTAAAGCGACCAATCAGTTTATATTGCTTCAATGTAATGTTTAGGGCTGTTTGTCTGAAATAGTTGAAACAATAACAGATTTCACTAATTCCTTTTATTACTTTTCACAGATGTTGCTTCTACAGTACTATCTTATGACTTCAAAATGCATTTATCATTTGCATCACATGACCACCTTCACATAGGTCGATGCAGTAAACTTGCTCATTAGATCAACTGGTAGTATTTCCAGTACAATGAGAACGAATAGATAAGCTCAAAGTGTCATAAAATAACATGATTGGTTCATTTATTATTATTTTTAATTCACATTTGCTTTTGCACACACCATCTGTTAGGTTTATATGATTTAGCGTATGGAGTATGGTTATGTTTTGTTCGTTACAAACTTAATAGAACCTTTAGCGCCACCTACTGGACATTAATTTCTGAACTGCAACCTTATTTATTCACTTTAAAAAAACAATGTAATAAAATATTGCCGCGTCACGTTCATCTAAAGGGAAAATGAACTCACTTTTAGCACCACTGAGTGGACATTTCAGTTCGGAAGTGCCACGTTACGTGACAGACGCAATGTAAAATAATTTTTAAAAATTATTCTTTGTAAATACATAATGCATATTATCCTTTATGTATGCTATTAAAATATTTGATATGTATGCTATTAAATAATTGATTTATGAATTAATTATGTACATTACTACTTTTTTAATTGTGATTCACATGTTTTACAATGACCTCATTATAGTATCAGAAAAAAAACTTTTACTAAGTTGCACATTACTTGCACATAATTTTCCACCATGGGGTTCTTTATGTACTTTAACCGGGCCTTAGCTCTCCGAATATCAAAACTTCTCTTGTAATGATAGGCCGACCCACCATGGCTAAAACGGATTCATCTCTGTGCTAGGAAAACAGAGAAAAATCGAACAGCATAAAGGGAACAGATAGTCTCTTGCTTTTGATTGAAAGTATGACAGTGTACTAGAATTAGGGAACTGATAGCATCATATATCTAGAACCTGTGATCAGTAAACAGGCAGGTTCTTCACCGAGATAAAGGGATTTTCACAAGAAAGAAATTGAATATGTCAAGTTTGTATTGAGATCAGGATTAGTTATCGTCACTGCGGTAAGATGCGGCAACGTAATTGTGATTATGTCAAAGGATTACAACAAACATATCTAATTCTGGTAATGTACTGGCAGTTGTGATTAAAATATTAGTTGCTAATGAAATTATGACTGCACTTCCCTGAGAATAGGGTACTATATGAAAGCTTGTTTCCACCACGTAATAAAAAAAAAGAAGATAATTGTGACTTTTTCACGCAATTGACCCGCCCCCTTTAGTTACTGTTGCTATGTCCGACAAGTCATGTGCTCTCATGCCACACATCATGTTCTCACGTTGTGAAAAATACATCACAGAGCAAAGAGACACTGACATCACGTCGACAGACAAGACAGAGCAGGTTACTTTTGATATGAAACAGTTTCATATTTAAAATATTGTAATTTTTTAAAGAAGTTTAAACAATAAATAGCGTATAGAGTCTCTTTAATGTGTGGTGACAGATCGCTGTAGCTCCTTCAAGCGGCTCGTGAACCGATCATCTCTTCATACTAGTTCATTTATAGCATCAAATAAACATGAATGAACATCAGAAGGAATGTTGTTTTTAGCGTGGAAAGACGTGAGTACACACAATTTTTCAAGTTCAAGTTCACCGACGTTAATCTACTAACTCCCCTGACTGCTTTGTCTGACAAAATGGCGGATTCTGGCTTATGATTGGTCAGATCGCCTGTCAATCAAACTGTTGGAGAAGGGTCAATTGCGAGGTTGTATCTCACAATCAGAATCATAAGATATAATTATATATGAAAAATATGAGAAAAAAAACTTAAGTATGGGATATAACCTCGCAATTGTGAGGAAAAAAGTCAGGACTGCAAAAGTTTAATTCTCACAACACAATTTTTTCTCAAAATTGTGAGACTTCACAATTACAAGATATAAAGTTCGATTTGTGAAATATAAACTCATGATTGTGAGAAAAAAGGTTAGAATTGTGAAATAAAGTTGCAATTACATTTTTAAACAATATTCCTAAACCCAACCCTTATAAATTCTGCAACTCAATTATTTTACCAATTTTTAAATAATTTAATTAGTGCATGAAACCCTGCTGTAATTGTCAAACTTTCCAAAGATCAGCATTCTCCCCTAAGAGTGATCAGCCAGACCGAACTGTAGAGACTTGAAACTTTATGGGCTGGTAGTACTTGTCGGCTCCCCCCAATCGGCCTGAAAAGTATGAAATTGCTCATGACTCCTAAATCGTTAAGCGCAGGCTCAAACTAGTCCTCGAACTAGTCCTATGTTTTTTTCCCGATTAGAACCAAACCAGTGCAGAGTCTGATTGTCAATGATTATAAAAAAAAAAAAAAAAAAAGTTTAAATTTCGATTCATGGTCTCTAATGGTTGAGGTTGGAGCCACTTTTCCTAAAATGGCTATAACTCGTGAACGGAATGAGATATTTTCACCAAACTTGGCACACATTTGTAAAAGCGCATTTTGTTGCCGAATGAAAAAAGACACGGCAACTGAACACTTAGTGGTGCTATAACATGGAAAAAAATTAAAATGGCTATAACTATGCAACCCCAAGTCTGATTGACTTAAAAATTGGCATGCAGTGTCTTTGTCCAAGGTGCCAAGACTACCTTTGAGGGCATTCACGTATCTCAAAAAATGCGGCAGGCGGCGGCCAATGAATTTTGAGCAGATATTAGACAAGGTTAACGCTGGGTCTGTTTGACTCACGAAATTCGAAAGAAATCGGCCTTCGCGTTTTTCACTTGCGTAAAGGATTGTTTATCACACAATTTTTCGACATGGCAGAACTCCTCTTTCTGAGCAACTTTGCTTCTAGGACTGCCGTTGTCCATCGAATCGTTTGTGATTATCTCAAAAACCAACTTTCGTGAAATAGTCCAATGCTTTTGGACCAACTTTGAAACTTTAAGCTTTAAACCAATGTATTTAAAAACCATGCTTTAAAAAAACATGTATTTGCTATGGTAAATAACCTGTATTGGTTGTAAATGATCTTTTCCATCTATGATCGAGATGGTTACAGTCTTGCTAATTTAAACATAATACCTTTTTCTTAAAGCACTTGAACCCTGATAATTGCTGCTCACAGCTATGTTCATAATAATTATTAATTTCATAAATTTTGTGTATTTACTTTTAATTTTTACTGCTAGGAAAATGACAAAAATCAAAGTTGTAGACCACAAAACCAGTTTAAAGCATTCTGGTTTAGTTGTTATGCTATGAAGTATTATGCTATTTTGCAGTGCAGTTTGTAAATGAATACTTGTTTTTAAGTTTTTTCTTCCAGTGTATTTTGGTATCATCTTTATTCATTTGGAATACAGTACAATGTCACAGGTGGATACATAGATTTTGTGCACTCGGTAAACACACTTCACAAGGTGAAATGAATGTATAATGTTATACATTGACCCTCCTCAAGAGAGCGTAAGTCGCACTAATAAACATATGTATGGCACATTGAATATCCACATTCAAAAATAGTTCATCCCAAACAGAAGTATATTCAGACCTGATAGGAACATCATAGAAATGTCATCACTGTAAACAATATTCTATATGATCTTTAAAAAAAAAAAAAAAAAACAGCATAAGGCAAAGTAAGAAATGTCACAGGACAACATTCAACACACTCGATGTCTCAAGTATCGAAACAGGCCGAAGGACGGCCAAATACTTGTTTACAAAAATTAAATGTGAGCAGAATTTGTGTGCATGTCTCTTTAGAAATACACAGAAATGCTGCTCACATCTCGAATAAAGCCTATGTCATATATTGCCATCTCTTTAACAAAAATAATGAAGCTCTACATGTACAAACATAAACATCTCGATAATTCATGTAATACAAAAAATCTGGCTCTAATAAAAATGAATTTAATGTAAAATTACTAAAAATCTTGGATACTAAAGTGCTCTACAGATAATAAACTACTGGTCTCTATGATTAATGAGAAAAGAGAACCATCCTCTTTTGCACAATCGTGTACAAACCAACATTCTCATTAAAATCCACAGTTATATGTAGTTAGCATTTGTCAACCCACATGTCCTATAGTCTCTTTCACGTATTGCTTAAATATACTCTCAATATTTCCTCCTCAGGAAAGACGTCGCAAACAAACCTCATAAAAATGTATGCTTTTTTTTTTTAGATACCCTTTTTCATGATGCCAAGTAGACATGAAATACTTAAGATATACTATATGCTTATAGGTATAATAAATGTTTCATTTGAGTCTCAATTAAAAATGGAACATAAGTTTCATATACAGGTGTCCCCCAGTAACAAGCATAATGTGTGTCTATTATGGGAAATGTCTCGCAAAGAAGCTTTCAGACTAAATATGTCTTGTTGACATCAAGAAAGGCAACGTCGAGAAGGCAGCTGATTGAATTTCATTTGTCTTGGGTCATTTACGTTACAAGTAATGCAAGATATGTAATCAAATTACTTTTCCCCCAAAGTAACTAGTAAAGTAACGCATTACTTTTACATTTACAACAAAAGTTACTTTTTCAAATAAATATGTTACTTTGTTTTCCCATTTATTGACACATTGACACCTCTCTTACCCCATGTTAAGAAAAACATTTGGCCTTTACATTTGCCAAAAAAGTTTTTTTTTTAATAAAACATAGTAATATAACACATTACTTTCCATAAAAAGTAACCAAGTAATACAATTAGTTACTTTTTTTTTTTAGGAAGTAATGCAATATTGCACGGCAAGAATTGTTTGTCAGGTAACCTAAAAAAAAATGCTCCATGTTGTAACACCTTAAGGGTTTTCATTTGTGTCAAAAATGTAATTTAATTAAAATTTAATAATAATAAAACAATTTCAAGCCTTCAAGCAACTGGTCTTATTTAAGTCAAAAAATTTAATTTAATTTAATTTAATATATATATATTTTTTAATTAAATTTCATTTAATCTGATTATAATACATACAACAGAAGTATTTTTAAGGGCTAGAGCAAGTAATAGATCCATAAGGTATTTATAATGTGATAAATCTAAAACTAAGCATTCAACAAGGCTCTGCTCTTTCTTTTTTATTTCTTTTTTTTTAAATGAGTAGCTATTGTGAATAATTAATTCTGTTGAATCTGATTTACTAAGCACAAATAAAACTCAGGGGCAGACGGGGTTACCAGCCAATCTGATAATGATATGAGAATTTCCTCATCAGCTTGTGCTATTCTGGATGAGTCTTAAATAATAGGCTATTCTCTGGTGAAAGCGATTGCAGCTCGGAAACATTATTAGCTTTCCCATTTCTATTGATGAATAAATAATGATGCCTGAAAAATGGGGGAAACCTGTACATTGTTGTCCTGTGACTCCTCTTTGACTATCGCTCGATGGTCGTACCTGTGTGTGTGCTGAGACGGGTGTTTCCATCCATTGCATATTTCATTTATACCTGGACATCCAAATGTAGAAGTTTCATGGTGGTGTAACTAACATCTAAATCAATTCAGGCCCTGGGCAGAGTTGAAAACTAATGTTATACCCTGGAAAATGCCCTTTAACAGAATGACACACTAACAGCTGATACATATTCAAACCCTGACATTCATATTTTAAACATTATTCACACCTTAGATACTCTGTTCCGTGATCGTCAAGTCTACCTGCTCACAAACGTTCCCAGGAAAGCACTGAACGACGTCACAAATGGCACATTCAAATGGACACATGAACAATATATTTCGAAATAGAGGTGAAACACTGATATACCACAGTGTTTGCTCTCAGGTTATATTAATACGCATATTCCTAACACTGCAAACGAATAAAAACATCATGATCATCCATTTAGGTTAGGTGATAAGCTTAAATGGACATCGATTTGGTTCAAAAACGACCATTAAATCATTTCCTGATATGTCAGAAATCAAATACTCCTCGTCTTACGTAATCATTTGGTATCATTTCCTGTCAGTCGTGTCATTTCAATCCTAATTATCACCTTTATGTGATAACTACAGTGCAAATGTTTGCAAAATGTAAGTTACATTTGCACCGGCGAGCGTTGTTGATCATTCAAAACAGTGAGCCTGAAAATGCATAGTGTATTTCAGGTGAAAAGAAAATCTACGTCCTACAAACCTCTTAAAACGGTATGTCACTAGTGGTATAGTATGACTTTTGGGTTGTTTCACGCCCGCTTTGACCATATGGAGTACTACTACAATCATCTCAGGCATGTGCAACAGGTAAAAATCCACGATAGTTACTCGACAAACACAAGACTAACATTGCATGACATGAGCATGCCCTAAACAGCCCTTATTCTCATGCAAAGGGAACAGTATACTGGATGTAAAATGTCAGAAACGGCCTCCGCTCCATATCCAAAACTCTTCACATGTATGAGACGGGGTCTTTCTCCGGAAAATTTGCATTGGGATCTGATATATAGGTGAATGGATGCACAGCCGAGCTCTACTGGTGCATCCAGGCTATTGTAAATCCATGCATCGTCATGCATTGAAGAGTAGGATCCTCGGTTGGAGATGTCCATGCGGTTTAACTCACCCAAAACATACTGAACGGGGAGAGAGCGGTTGAAGGGGAAACTTTTTTTGAGTCCATTATGGTATCGACTTCTCTCTTTTAATGTACTTTTCATCGTGGGTCCAGTGGAAGCTGTAGCTCGTCTCAAAAATATTTCACTTACAACATTTGGATTTCACGTGAATAAAATGAACTTTTCAGTTGCTCCAGTTTGTGTGTGCATGTATGTGTTTTTTTTTATTTTTTTTTTTTTTTTTTTTTTGGAAGCCATTCTTGTCACTGTCTTTTGTTGAATTAAATAGATTAAATCTATGTTGTGAGCGGTCCAAACGTTACTTCATGCCACTGCGAAGCACCTGATTGGCTGCGATGAGCATGACACTGATGATGAAAGCAATCGCGAAGGCGCAGATCAGACTCTTCCGTACGCATGTTTGCTTCACCTGCTGGGTTGGACTCTCCGCTGAAGAAGCAGAGGGAAAAAAATAAGAAGATCAGGAGAAATAAAACAAGGTTCGGAGATGAATATTGAAATTAAATGAAAAATGAGATAGTAAACATTATGCTTTGTATAAAAAAAAAGGTTTGCTAATATGTAGGACTCCAAGAAACCACAGATCTGTTCCAAAATATAGCGAGCTATAGGTAATTTCATGAAAATCCATGAAATATGGCAGATAAAATTGAAGGAAAGGTCTATTATAAATGTGCATTTATTTTTCCATGTACTGAAAAGTATAAATTCAATAATTTTCCAATAAATATTTAAACCAAACATTTAATCGAGTCTCTTACATGTTCTGTAAGAAGCACTATTTATTTGTTGTCTCACACACTATTCGTTCAAAAGTTTAGGGTCGGTAAGATTTTTTTAATGTTATATAAACATTCTGCTCACCGAGACTCCATTTATTTGATCAAAAATGCTGTTAAAACAGAAATTTTGTGAAATATTATAACAGTTTAAAATAAATGATTTCTATTTGAATATATTTTAAAATATAATTTATTCCTGTGATGCAAAGCTGAATTTTCAGCATCATTAATCCAGTCTTCAGTGTCACATGATCCTTCAGAAATCCTTCTAATATGCTGATTTGCTCAAGAAACATTTCAGGATTAATGGAAAGTTCAAAAGAATAAATGCATTTACTGTCACTTTTGGACTTTTGTTCTTCTTTGGTAAATAAAAGTAATTCACATAAAAAAATTGTGCACTGACCCAAAACTTTTCAACGGTAGCATATGCCTAGTTCAAGATATTAGGATTTTTGGGGTGAAAAAATTTTCTCCTCTGAAATTTCAACTTAACCCCTCTCTATATACACCTAACATAATTAATCAAGATGATGAAATTATGATTTTGACAGGAAAGTAATAACAATCCGAGATGTATCTCAACCAGAGCTGTGCTTTATAAAAAAAGAAGAAAAGAAGAAGAAGAAGAAAAAAAAAAAAAACATTCTTACTGTCAATGTCAACCTGGCAGTCCTCAGGATTTTCGATGTGATTCTCCTCTGTCATGATGATATTCTCAATGTCCTTCATAGACAGGTGGTCACAGAAAGTGTCATATAAGAGTCTCTTCAGCT
The DNA here is from genome assembly GCA_038088235.1 of Zacco platypus. Taxonomy (NCBI): domain Eukaryota; kingdom Metazoa; phylum Chordata; class Actinopteri; order Cypriniformes; family Xenocyprididae; genus Zacco; species Zacco platypus. The sequence continues at coordinate 36,018,429 of CM076082.1, read as the reverse complement.
CTTCCACAGTCAGCTTCTGCATATCACACTAAAAATACAGACCAAACTGTATCATTTTACCCTGAAATTCTTTATGCAATCTTCAATTAGTCTAAATGCATTACTTTACATTTATATATTCAGTAGATGCTTTTATGCAAAGAGACTTACCTGCCATTAAAGGTATACATTTTTATCAGTTCATGCATTCCCTGGGAATTAAACCCGTGTCCTTGGTGTTGCTAACGTCACTACTGTTTGAACCTCTGCACACTAGACTTTTGGTCAAAAGTACAAAAGAATATTCAATTTTTTAAAAAAAACAACAACATGATTTTGTCTTTAAGGATTTAATTGGATCATTAAAAGTGCAGAAAAGTGTAACATGTGTTAAAATAACATGAACTGCTCACCAAAAATGCGTAGTAAGAAAATAGATAGGGTTGATTTTGATTTCAGCGCATTAATAGCACTCAACTCATAATTACACAGAGAGACGTTTAAGAGGGAGACCCCTGTAGCTATTTGGGGTCAAACACGCTGCTAAAAAATGCACCAGCAGTGAGCTGAGATTAGAGAAGCACATCCTTTGGGGGAATCACCATATGGCCCTTACAAATGATATTCTGCTCTTCTCACTCGGAGACATTCAGCGGAAGAGACTCAGTTACCAAATCTGTTAATGAATATTGCTTCAAGTCATCATGTCACATAGTTTAGAGATGGTAACACTTATTTATTTCGATGGAAATTCTACTAACTATAAGCAACTACTTGTCAACTAACTCTCATTTGAGTATTAGTAGAGTATTAGACAACATCTGCTAACAATTTATTTTGATGGTCACCCAACAGACGTTCTACTGAGTATAAGTATAGAAAGTGTAACTTTGCAACTACATGTCAACTTATACTAGCCCGAACCCTAAATCTAACCTTAACAGTCTTTTAATAGTCTACTAATACTCTAATGAGAGTTAGTAGACATGTAGTTGCAAAGTTAAAGTGGACCATCGAAATGTGACGAACTGTAGATTTTGCTCAAGTTTAAAAGATAGGAGGCCAATACTCATAATGTGTGATTTCAGAGAGCATTGAGAGCAGGGCCTAAAATTAAAAAAACATCACACCAGTATATGAAATGGTGTCTATTGGCTGGTAATATTTTTATGAATTCTAACAATGCAATGTTGTGAGAACATGAACATGAATGATGCTCGAGACAGTTCTGTGTCATTACCAAAGTTTAAGTTTTGCCAATTTAAGTAAATATTCAAGCACAAGAAGATACGAAAAGCAACTCAGTTTGTTACTGGTTTCTGTGCGCAAGCATCCGAAGAACGCGCCTTGAAATCCGTGTTTCGGAGACCATGCAAATATTGTTCTTTTTCATATCCTCTTGCGCTTGAACAGACATATCCAAAGTTGTCAAAATGCTTGATAGACAAGTATTCTCGTAAACATAGTCAGTTATGTCTTTAGTGAATATAAACGGTTCACTAAAGAAAGAAAAGAAAGAAAACACGTGTGTAGCAGCATATTGGATCCATGCATTAGCGCTTAAAGTGACAGCAGCCTAATATTCTTTACCTGAGAGCACTGATTATTTCATTTGTTTTATTGTATTTATTTGTGCTGTTGCTTGCCATTTGATTATTTGTTCTCAATTATTTGTTAGTTTTTTATTACTGTCTGTTTACTTGTCTTTAATAATGTTTTAAATTTATATTAGTTAGGCTAGTAGTTTTATCTGCGGGATCGAAATTGGAATAGAGAATTGTGAATTTCCACTGGTATCTAAAATGTTGGTGTCATAACTGCCTGTTTTTGCAAAAACACTTTCATGGCTGGTAAAAAAATATTCATGGTTGTCAAATTTTCTTGAGTCACCGGCTATTGGCAGGTGTGGCAAAAAAAGTTCACAAAAGCTCTGATTGAAAGTGTCTCTAATCTAGATGTAGTTTCGGTGTGTGGCAGGGACAGACAGATGCAGCAGACTTTGTGCCTGTTCTCACTTGATATAAAAGAGAAGTGGCTAATAATCACCTTCCAGAACACAGAGTCAAAATCGGTTCCGTTGAACTTGTCAGGCATCCCGGCAGCCGAGAGTTTGGGCCCCAGGAGAGTAACAAATTCCTCAAAATCCACCTGGCCGTCTCCTAAAAAACAGACCGTGAAATATTAGATGCATTCTAGCAGCATAGCAAGTTCCAGTTGTTGGCTCTATGAAACAAGCATAGGATTGGATAGAAATATAATATATATATATATTTTCTGTCAGGGTTGTGTGCTATTTAGCATTGAATTGAGAATGCCTGTACAAGTAATTTCTTACCTATATTCCCTATGAAAAAACTATTAAATAGAGAGGACTTTCCTAACTTGGGCTTAGCACACTGCTGGTGGTTTGTGAGTTGATGAAAAGATAACAATTAAAGAAATCCTAAAAATGAAAAATTACAATAAATAAATTATTTAAAACCAGTTTAATATTTACATCAAATCATTTTCCTGTCATTCCAGTTCAGTTTTGGAATGGTTCTCTAGATCTTTAATGGATTAAGTTGATTAGTTTATCTAAAAAAATAATTCTATCTCTATCTCTCTTTTTTTGCTACATTTAATATTTTAAGTGTCAGAATGAGTGTAAGTTTATGGTGTGGGTTTTATCGAGCTGAGAGACCATCTCTGAGATGTTCTTTAAAGCACCGCCACTACAGCCATCAAAGCATCGCTTTCGCCTTCAATTAATTTCAAGACAATTACTGTCAAACTTCAAAACGCCTACTGTCAAACAGTGTTCTCATTATCAGCCCATGCATAATCCCTCCGTCTCCATGCATTGTGACTAATATGATAGTTGAGCAATAAAAGGTTACAGTTACTTTATTTTTTTATTTGTTGAATATCTGTCAATTGTGTTTCGTATCCCTACAGTGCAGAGAAATGCATCTGATTGGAGTCTTTTAGGCTTTAATTCAAGGGATAATTCCCCCCAAAATGGAAATTCAGTCATTATTTACTCGATCCAAACTTGTATGAATTTCTTCTTCTGGAAAACACAAAAGATGAACTCTTGAAATTGAAAATCTTAGACATTTCTCAAAATGTCTTATTTTGTGATCCAAGAAGAAAGAAACTCAACATGTTTGCATGAGCAAATGAGCACATATTGATTGAATATTATTGACATTTTTGGATTTTGGATCTCTTTAACTCTTTCCCCACCATTGACAAGACATTCCGTAATTAATGACGCAATGCTTCCCCGCCATTTACGAGTTTTTCCCTCAATACATGTTTTCACTGTTATGTGGCGCTGTTATGAATGTTAAGTGGTATTTTAAGTAGTTCTGCATAAACTGGAAGCTGTGGATAGAATATTGCTTAGACCTAGTAAGCTAATGCGATCACCAAACATTCAACAGCATAAAAATCAAAACTGCCCAACGTCACCAAGCCTGCGAAGAGGTATAGGACTGTGCAAGCTTTGGCGGTGTAGACTCCATCTACTCCATCTATGTTTTGACCATCGTTCTGAATGTTTGCACTGGCTGACAAATTTTTTAGTAAACACTGGAGGGGAAAGAGTTCTGCATGCAATGTATAATATAGCCATTTGTGAATGTAAAAGGTCTGCAGAGTTTCAAAGATCAAGTACAATAAATGGAGTTATTGTCTCCTAAAAGAAAGAACCGATTCTTAACTGCTGAAACGAGTCGTCAGCAATTCCAGTCTCACTTCCGGCACACGTCTATATAGGTTTGAAACAAATGCCAGCATATGGTCTTCATTGGCTGTCCACAAACAACGTCGACTTAGTACTTGACTCACCCTCAAACACTGTAGCTGAGAAGATACATGTTGTAGCAACATGTTGTGTTTTTGACATGTTGAGAAGATGCAAGTATTCTCGTAAACATAGTCAGTTATGTCTTTAGTGAACATAAACGGTTGAGAAAGAAAGCGCGTGTGCGGCAGCATATTGGATCCATGCATTAGCTCTTAAAGTAACAGCAGCCTAATATTCCTGCTGCTGTCTGTGTTTTTAATGTTGATCAAACAACAAAAGACAAAGAAAAATCACTCACATCTCTTGACTGAATTATTTTGTAACTTTAATAAGGATTAATCTATGATTAATTTATACAGTGAAGGCTATGCTTTATTAAGTTTCTTTACCTGAGAGCACTGATTATTTCATTTGTTTTATTGTATTTATTTGTGCTATTGCTTGTCATTTGATTATTTGTTCTTTTTTTATTACTGCCTGTTTACTTGTCTTTAATAATGTTTTAAATTTATATTAGTTAGGCTAGTAGTTTTAGCTGCGGTATCAAAATTGGAATAGAGAATTGTGAATTTTCACTGGTATCTAAAATGTTGGTGTCATAACTGCCTGTTTTTGCAAAAACACTTTCATGGCTGGTAAAAAATATTCATGGTTGTCAAATTTTCTAAAGTCACCGGCCATCGGCAGGTGTGGCAAAAGAAGAAGAAGATGCTGTTTTCTGCACCGCGAATTCACTTTGCACACACCTCGAATTAATACGGTAAAACTGACGCCATCGTTACTGTTCATAGCACTATGTATATAAGCGCTGAGGAAGTCTCTGAAGTTGAAATTCAGATATGGTAATGGGCGCTTTGTTTCCGACACGCGCTGTACGCGGTAGACCAATCACAACAGACTGGGCCATCTGACCAATCAGAGCAGAGTTGGCTCTCGGAAAGGAGGGGCTTAGAGAGATTCAATGCTTTACTGAACTGTTTCAGACACGAGGTGAAGTGCTATGCATGTATGCATTTATCCTATTGTATGGGAACTTTGAGCAACATGATGGGAACATCAGCACACCGGCATCTCAAGCTATAAGGACTAGGTATTCCGGTCTTATCTCATGGCAGTTCATTCACAGTCTTGTGTATGTGTCTCCTCACCATCCATGTCGAGTCTCTGAATGATGACCTCGAGCTCGACCTCATTGGGCATGTACCCTAGAGAACGCATGGCCATGCCGAGCTCCTGCTTTGAGATGAAGCCATTCCCATCTCGATCAAACACCTTAAACGCCTCCCGGATTTCTGAGGAAGAGAGTCACACATGGATCTGTAAGATGGTGCTTTATACTTCCAATATTAAAAGTATTACTCAGCAACATTGTTATAAGAGACAGATATTAAAATCAACACACCCAAGTGACAAGAAAAGGTATTGATTTTTCCCACAATAATTCACTTTCTGATCCTTAAAAACATTCAGCCGAGCACAACCCCTCGACTTGACTGATTTAAAACACAGAAACAGGATGATTTCCGTTACATTCGTACAGGCTTGTTAAAAGACGGGAAAATGCCGCGACGTATACGGTCGGTTGAGTCGACTTGCTTCGGCGTATATGCATTATACATCATCATTAAGTCATTCGCAATTTTCCACTTGTCACGCCATGATGCCATATTCATAATTATGAAATATGAACCACACGGGCTGCAAGATATTACTATAAATCCAGATAATATATTCAATACGGAGTGTGAACAGGAGTATTCAGTACTGTAAGTTTGATAAATGGCTATTTGGACATGGGGTCCAAACAAAAACAGCACATTAAATCTATCGCTCCCCTGAGTGAGGGAAATTAGGGAGGAAATATGAGAAAAATACAAGAAATGATGGTACTGCTGGGCCATAACAGATGGTGATGGCAACTTTACTCTGCATTACGGTGGAAGTAAGCAAATTTCAAACGGAAGTGAAGTGTGGGCTCTAATTTGCTCATTTGAAAGCAAAACAATTTAGCTGCAAGCAACACATTTGGATGCCCCAAAAAAGAAATGAAGTTTTAAAGAAGATGCCCTATATGCCACATGAGAGAAAATCAAACAGGATATTCAGACTCATTTGCAGATTTTAATGATCATTAACATGCTCATGTCATTCAAGGAGCTCAGCGAGTAGATCATTTGAGTATGGAACACTAACAAATAACTGACTGCAACTCAACAATTATTAAAAATGACTTTTCACAGACTTTTTAGAAGTGCCATGAATGCAATCCAATAGTTAACTGTATTAAATTACAATACTAAACAGACATTTAATGTATTAAACGATTATTAAACAATATAATACAACAGAATTTCAAATGAACTAAACCGGTTACTTTGTTACAGTTACATCTGGTTAAATCTGTATGAATGAAACAAGACATCAACTATCAAGTGTTCTACAAAACAACTATGTGTTTTCTTGAGTCAAACATTAAAGGTAAATTATCTATATAATCCCCTGTATTATATCTATACCTGTTATGATAACTAATCTTTAATGGTTTTTTACTCATATTATAGTTTAACAGCATCAAACCACTGACATTTCTGAAAGTCATTCGGTTGTGGTGTTTAAAAAAAAAGTACTTAACAACAACCAAATGCATTTCGAAAAGAAAAATTCACATTTTGCAAATTTCAGCAAGTTCTTAATTAATTATGAATGTTTTAATAGATTAAAAACGATAGTTGAATACTTGATCTGTAACTTAAAATAATAAAACAAAATGCTAAAGAACTAATTCAATGTTACTGAATATTGTGCGGTACATTTCAGTACGTTAAAGCATTGTAAAGTCCAAATAATAGAAATTATAATCTTGAAATAATGTGGCTCAAGTTCAACTGCCTGAACACACATTTGACATTTGAGCACACCACAAAAATTATAATTATTCAAGTCAAGTCACCTTTATTTATATTAGAGTTGACAAAAATCATAATTGTTGATTATTCCCTTGAAATGATCATTTTGATTATTAATTACGATTATCACATTTTACATTGAATGAGGTTTTGAATAGCTTTATTCCATTGTTTGAAGCAACTGCATGCCATATTTTTTATATGAACATAAACGAGTTGAAAGCACTCTTTCTGAATTTTTTTTTTTCTCTATAGCATTAAGCCTCAAATGTCATTGGTTTGGTTTCTTCTTTAAGTGGGAAAAAAAAAGTAAAAATATGCAAGATATTGTAATTTTATACTAAAACTGAAATTAAAACAATGGGGAAAAAACTACAAAAAAGAAAAAAAAAACATCTTAAGCACGCAGAATAATGTAAGTGGACTTTTTTTATTTGTAATCGCACCTTTGATCGTTTATGTAATTGTGGTGTCTGTAAATGTAATCACTCATTTATATGGCGCTTTATACAATACAAATTTGTTCAAAGCAGCTTTACAGGGATAAACAGGAAAACAACTATTCAATGATGCAAACACAATTCAATTCGGCTGTAAAGCAGCTCTAAAAAGAAAATAGTAAACAGTCTTTATTCAATTTAAATCAGTTCAGTGTTGATTCATTCCAGTTTAATAACTGTGTAATGTAAATCAATTATGAAATGAGTTCAATTCAGCTTTGGAGTGAAACAGTGATTTTATCATCCAGCTAATTTGAGTTCTCATCCGATAGTGTCAGAGCAGTCAAAACAGAGAGTTTGCTGAATATTAAGTGTCCTCAACTAAGCAAGCCTGAGGCGAAAGTAACAAGGAGCCCAAACTCTCATCAGGTAACAGAGATGCAGAAAAAAAAACATTGGGAGAAACCAGAACATGGTGTGATTATTATGAAGAACACAAAAACAATAAAGCTTGAAATCTTCAATCTAATAAATAGTAAGGTCTAAGTCAAATAGGTACTTCTACAGTACAGAAATAGACAACAGGCCTCTTTGTCTAAATATATCCTTGATTGACAGTCAGGTAATTACTGCTATGCAAAGGTGATCATTTAAGACTCCATGAGATCGCAGTATATGACAAACAGAAAACTGACATTAATATGACTTATCAATTTTTCTAAAGAAATTCTAAAGTGTATCAGCATTTGTTTTGACTCACTGATTCACTTTTAGCTTTCAGCTGAGCACGTACGAGATCCGAACGCGCTGACGTAAGAAGTGTGCTTTGGGCATTACATTACATTTACATTTTTTTGTTTGGCAGACGCTTATCCAAAGCGACTTACAAGGGGAGCAATTAGGGGTTTCATTACTTGCTCAAGGGCACCTTAGTCATGGTATCGAAGGTGGAGAGAGTGCTGTTCATTCACAATCCCCACCTTCAATTCCTGCCGGCGTGGGAATCGAACCAGCAACCTTCAGGTTACAAGCCCGACTCCCTCCCCATACCCCACAATGGGCCAATCATAAAGTTCTTATGGAGATGACGCGCTGTTTACAGTAAGCTCCGCTGTTTTTAATAGTTTTTCTGTGGAAATATGCGCAAAATGGACATATTTGACCGTTTTCCGCGTGTCACGCTCGAGACCCTGTCTTCTTTTTCATTCATCAGCGCTGCGGCCCTGCTGTTGGATACTATAATGTGCATCTGTGTTTCAACATCAAAAACCCGTTTTGTATAATCATCCCCAGTCAAAATGGTGTCAAACCGAACAGATAGTGAAACTAAAGCGTTTCTGCTCATGCGCAAATGAAGATAATTTCCCATGACTGACATGACATCACAGAATTTACCAGTATTTTGGTGCTGATTTGTGAATGGTCTCTTAAAGGCACAATATGTAAGATTTTTTTATTAAAATATTCAAAAACCACTTGCACAGTGTTATATATTTCGTTCAGCTGTGTACTTACATTATCCTAAATGTTTCCATGAATTTGTAAATTCAGAGAAATTCACAATTTTAAATAGTGCCCCGTCCCTCCCTTGTCACTTGGCGCCTGTCAGTGACGAAATATCTGCGTTATCCCTGCATGTACTGCATAGTAACTGAGGCGGCCAGCTGCGTAACATCTAGCGGCACGCTGCTGTTGTTATTTCATTCAAACATTATGGACCATGGCAAGCAAAATTTGGACAAAAAGAGAAATAAAACGAGGATCAATATTAGAGTGGCGTTTCCGAGATGGCGAGAGCTTTGCGACAAACTTTGACTTGACAGAGACGCTCTTGCACGTTATTAGACAAGGTGAGAAAATGTACATAAAACTAATCAATGTTATATAGCTCAACTCAACGAAGTGTTAGAATATCATCAGTATGATATTGTAATGTTGATCTATCTTACTGTTAAGTCTATTACAGCCAAGAAACTAATACTAAACATTACAACTTTCAACACACTCAAATACAGTTTAGTATGATAGTGACACGTTAGAGCAGGTGAAACAGCGCTGCGTTACCTCACAGTTTTAATTCGTCAAATAAACTGACCTGTATGAGTAGTATTTCAGCACTTGTGAGTAGTTCGGTAGAATGAAATGCCCTCTTTACATCCCCGGGACTCGCGTGTGGCACTGATATCTGTCTCTCATTATCAATCGCGCCCGTGATTCTCGGCCACGTCCTGCTTCACACCACAGTCATGTTAAAAACATGCATTCACTCATCCATAAACATTATTTACCTGTAAACATTATTACATCCATCAACATGACGACAAGTTAGGTGATTCCACGCTCATTCCCTGCGTCATCAATCTACGCCTTTGTCATTGTTTTGAAGAGTTTAGCGACCCCTAGCGGTGAAAAATTACACACTGTGCCTTTAACGGTGCGTGTGTGAACAGCATATTCACACATATTCACAGTTTATTTACAGTAAAGTAATTCTGGTCATTTACGGTAATTTACTGGAATTACTTTGTCAAAGGGGTTAATGTGTAATAAGTATGGCACTATGTAGGTGTTGTTTGGAATAAATAATCGGGCCTCTGTCACAAACACCTCTGAGCACAGTTTGTAAAAACTCCAAAATGATGTGTGAAATGTGGGGAAATTTGGGAAACCATACCGAGGCTCTATAGTGGACTCAACAATGTTCATTGTGCAACAAAGCTTTTGGGAAACCCACCTCTGCCTGTTGCTAGGCAACTGCACAACTCTTCCAACCCACTATTGTAAGGGTTGTGATTAGACCACAGCCCTTCCAGCACGATAGCGCTCGCTTGTCACAGTATATCAAAAGTTGTACCTGCTCATAAAAATAGCACTTTCTATAAAAATAATAATGATATCTTTGAAAGTCAAGCATGCACCTAAAAATGAAGGGTTTACATTTAAACACAGAATTCCAAAGCTCATTATTGGGGAAGATTACCAGCAAAAAATGACTTCAAGCTATCATATGACTTCAAAAGACGCACAAGTCAAATCATTGAAGAAGCCTCATTTTTGGAAAAGGAAAAAGTGGACAGAACAACCAGTACTATTTTTCAAAATGTATTTTTTTCATGTTTGGCAGAAGAAAGCATGTCATGCAGGTTTGGAATGATGAGTGAGTAAATGAATGAAAAACCGCCTTGACCCACACATTCAGTGTTCATACAATTACACTTTCTTTTGTCTTTGAAATGACAGAGAAGATGTTTTCTGCAAATTTAGTGGCATGAGGCACAACAACAGCACAGAGATTTGACGTGTCTTGTGAGGAACAGATAGCAATCCGATTAAGGGATTGCCACAGGTTTCCTTGGAGTGAAAAACATTTCGATTGGGGAAGTCCATGCCAGAGCACAACACGCTGCCAGATGCTGTGCTGCTGGCAGTGATTAGATTTGCTAGGAAACCTCAGTTCTTTGCCAAATAATTTTTTACCTACCATATGTATTTGTTTGTAAATAAACTTTTTTTTTAAATATAATTTTGGCTCCTGGAGATTTCTAAAGGGGTTTTTTTTTTGTTTTAGAAGTAAGCTCTATTGACAATTTTTGTGGCACAGTCCTTATTAAAAATGATAAAACTGCAAACAGTTGTACTGAACCCAGAACAGATTAATTTATATAATAAACAACTTTATTTCAATTTGAATCAGCTTTAAAATGACATTAACTGTAAATCTAACAATAACACCAGTGCTATGTTAGTATCATTATTTTTTTATTTCTGTTTTCATTTTCATTTTAGTAATTTTATGTCATTTTTATCAGTC
>CM076082.1:35927500-36002500 GCA_038088235.1 Zacco platypus | reverse complement strand
AATGGATGTATCACAATTAGTTAAATAAGTAAAAACACAAAAAAATAAATGTTGTTTTGGAACAACTTGAGAGTACGTAAATGATTTTCTTAAATGGGTGAACTATCCCTTTAGCCCACTTGTAAAAGAAGACTTGTTAAAAAAGTGTCCTACACCTGATCACATGATCTGTGGAAGACTTCAAAAAAATTCTCTTTTGTTGGTTCTCGTCCTGATAATTGCAGGATGACAGAAGTTTGACTCAGGGTGGAAGGCAGATGTCTGCAGTCATTGTCAAACATTCACAAAGGAACGCTGATCTGCTGTCTGAAAAACTGCTTCATAAAATCCATCACGAGATTTGAAAGAGAAGAGAGGAAGAGAATCAGGCCCGTGCACAGATAGACCCCAAGTGGTGCGCAAGCACCTGCCCTGTGGATCTCTGAGTACATAAGTGCCCTGAAGAGCGTTTCAATTTTATATTTTAGTTTTATTTTTTGTACAATATCTACATAGAGCCAGCCTAACTAGGTAATAGCCCTATATTAACCTTAACAAGAAAAGGCGAGTCTGGCGTAACATAGCATTGTCCAGGGTCGAAAAGGCCACCAAAATTAATAAAAATGCCCACAGAATATAAGATATGAATTTTCCCTGTATGAGATATATATGTATGAGTGATATCACATGAGCAAAAGTGCTGTTTTCCTGAATATCAGCATGATCGCAAATGTCATTTTAATATTTCAATTTTCATTATGCAACAGTTCAATGAACAATAAGTTGATATTAATTTAAAAATGTAAACACAGTAATGTCAATTTTGGCTGCTCTATTTCACGAATGAAAATAGTTTATGAACAAAACAGTGGTGTTTCGTTCATGAATGAATCAGCTGGTTTGAACAAATCCGTGAATGAATGATTCTTTGATACACGTATTTAGATTTGCCACCACCGACTAGCGGTTTCTTTTTCATAAAAAAGTTTTGTACGCATGTATTCAATATTCAAAATTTTACATTTAAAACACAAATATCGTAAGATTATTCCTGCAATTGGTATTGCACTGTAAATGCATCTAAATAACAATAATATAATAATAGTAATAATAGTCATTCCTGTCATTAATGCACAACATTGATTTTACTCATTTACCGATTCCAGCATAATACCAACAAAATACATATTTATTTATTTAAATAAATATATATGTAAGTAATTTATAAGTGTTCTACAGTATGTAAATTATTTCATTTTATGTATTTTTGAAGTAATTATTAGAGGGGAGCCCTTTTTCTCACTTGAGCACCTGCCCCCCAAAATGTCTCTGCTCAGCCCTGGAGAGAATGATAAAAGCTTCATGATTCCAGAGACATCTCACGTGTTACTTTCCCCTCTTTGACATCTTCTGATTCTGTGTACTAGGAGCCCCCAGCCTGCTTACATTTTTAGACCTTGCTCTGTAAATCCTGAGCCAAAATTGATCATAACTTTGTCTCTGCTCCTACCGCTTTGTGGTATTGTGTTACTGTGATTTGAGAGAGTCGTATTTGACCTATATGAACTTACGCCCCCATAACGCCTACCCTCTAAGTTGAGCCCTACATTACAAGCACGAATGTGAATCACAAAGCTCATGCAGACAAACCGTTCTTGTGGATAAGCTCCTAAAGCGCCAATCGCACTGCCAATCAGGATTTCGGCTGACACAGTAACATTCTGTTGAAGTACTTACAAACATATAGATAAATACTCCACGTATTATTCAGATTGATGGTGTTTCCAAAGACTTTAGGATTGTAGAATTTTATTTAATACAAACAGGGTGTGAATCACACAATGGCACAATGGAGAAAGTTGGAGGGGGGGGGGGGGTGCTTATAATCAGCATTTAACCTGATAAAAAATATTTAATGTTGTCTGTGTTATATATTATCTGCAACAACAATGTGAAAGATCTGTTTGGTCATTCACTTTTAAATGCATCATAATGCAAGAATATGAGGAGAGTCTCCACATGAAAGACCAACAACTGGCAGATTAACCTGCTGCTTCTTTTCTCTCCAATACAGTAGGAAATGAAATGAAATGTGGAGGATGTAAACTGTGACAAGATTGACAGGCCAGTTTAGGGTGTCAGGACAGAGCATCCTTTTAAGACGCAATTTTATGACTTGACAGTGTGTTCCAAAGCTTGTCTACTCTTTTGCTAAAGACTCAGAATGTACCTTTTCTTCACAAAAAGAGTACATACTTTTAGGGTGTAGTAGAAGTAAGTGAATTGGGATGCATCACTCATTCCGGAATGAATAAGTGCTTCTGAACGAACCGGTTGAGTGAAAGATTCAATGACTCATCAATTAAGATGGTGATTCCTTCCTGAATTAATCAGTGTTTTTGTAAAAATCGATGTAAATCAGTGTTTCTCAAACTTTTTCAGCCCAAGGACCACTTTATCTTCCAATTTTTTTCTGAGGACCACCTAACAGAATCTCATTCTAACACGACCCCCAAAAACAACATAATAGGAAGGATAAACTAAATTTAAGTTTAATATGCAACTGTTTCAAGTCAAAAACTAATTATTTAAACACAAATGCAATGATATGATCCATTTTTTCATTATTAAAACACACTGACGTCAACCCCCCCGCCCACGATCCGATGCGGGTTAAGAGCTTGCCTAGTTTAGGTCATCTTTTCGCGGACCACTAGGGGGCGGACCACACTTTAAGAATTACTGATGTAAATGATTTAACTCAGAAAGCATTACACACAATAAAAAATAAATTAAACTAAATAAAATAACAGAAATGTGTATGTCTGTAACTTAATGTTACCAATGTTTTGTCAAGGTAAAGCCTTTTACTACTTGAATGCCATTTACTGGTGCAACAATATAACCTACAGACAATCTGTCTGAAAAGTCTAATAAGTCTAATAAAAGTCTGTATTGTGAGCACTTCCTGTGCCTATTTTGCCAATTCATGAAGAATCACTTGTTTGTATTCCTCACTTGTAAGTCGCTTTGGATAAAAGCGTCTGCTAAAAGACTAAATGTAATACTAAATACTATGCACTGAGCTAATGTGCTGATAAATTTATTTTAGTTACCATCATCTCAAATAAACCAAGTCCATTGCAGTTTTAAACATACTAGTATAATTAGTATTAGATGTTATCTAAAGCAAGCTTGCAATGCTATAGTTCTATTACTTCTTTTGTAACAGCTCATTAGCTGTTAACATTTCATTGTTGTGAGAGCATAAACAGCCTAAAATTAAAACATCAAGTTTGATCTTGACTTCAGTCAGCTCAACTGCCTGGACATGTAGGCTGTACCAGGATCTATATTTCACCCCTCCCGAAAGAGCTGAAACTTAACACAAGTAAACAAAGGCCTCCATCTATCAACAGTAGCCTATTGTCTCTCGAGCCGCTTTACCTTAAAATTACAGTCCAAGTGTCCACTGCACAACTTGGTGCCCATCCCAGAGGGCCATTTGTTGAAAGCGCAGTGCCTTCACTTAAATGTCAAGCGTCTTGTTTTGAGGTTGGGTATGATAGTGGATTAATGATATAGGTCAGTGTCAGGTTTTTGAATTTGATTGAACGTACGTTCAGTTTAAAAAAGTACAACACACCCGCACACACATCCACACAAGAGCAGTGACAGACTAGTCAGAAGATCTCGTATATTGTAGTCTGAAAACACAATTTATTTTCTTCCCCGACAACAAAATGGCATCCTATTTAGGGGGGGTGGGGGGTGGAGAACAATTTTGGAAAGCCGCTGAAGCAGAACCCTCATCTAGTTCTCACCAGTGGATATGTTGGTAATTGAAAATCAGAGTGTGTGTAAATTGCCCCTCCTGTCCAAGCTCCACGATACAAGCAGTCCTGATAGAGAAATGCATGAGCAGCTTTAAATGCACCACAGCAGCTTTAGATTTTTATCCAGTACATAATTGTTAGGCACTTGTTTAGTTACTTTTATTATGTTATTATATTATTGGTTAACACTTTATTTTACAGTGTCATTGTTATATATGTTACATGTAGATACGATAGTAATAACTATAAATTATACATTGTTGCAACTAACCCCAAACCATTCAAAATATTATTTCTGAATGTTCACACAACATTCAAACCATCCAGTTTTTTACATTTTAAATGGTTATGTGAACATTTTTCTCATTTTCATACATAGTTCTGGCATGAAACTCTGGATGGCGCAGGCTTATAGGTCTTTAACTCAATTTTATAACATTTACATTTACATTTATTCATTTGGCAGCATATACATATGTCATCAGCAGCCAATGAGCTTGGTGCTCAAACATACTGGCATTGTTTTGCTGTCGGCAGTCTGCAGCACGCTTTCAGAAACCCTCCACCTTCCCCAGCTCCACTTGTTTAGATCTGCTACGGGGGTTATTCCATGTTTGTTATATATGCAGCCGCATGTCTGTGAATGTATTGGCAGTAGTGAGTTTCTTTCTTTGCTCTGCAGCAGCAGAAGCGTAGCAGATCTATTCCTCCAAGACTAAAATACATTAACATCGATTACAATGCCAATCTCTCCGAGAGTTGTCATGACAGAAATGTTACTTTTGAATGTTCTCTGAACCATCTGAAAAGTAGAAAGAAGAATGATTAAAAAACATTAGAATAATGTCCAATTAAAATGTTTCAGAAAAACAATAGATGGATGATGTATAAACAATATTTGTGTGCTAATGATGTTTTGATAATGTTATTAACGACCAGATAACTTTGAACGCATGTTACTGGAAGAATGTTTGTTCATAACTTTGAGAGAACCTTGGCAGAACTGAGAACGTTTCCTGTTAACAGGCATTTAAAAACATTAACAATGATATTGCTCTCTGGAATGCTTTATTCTGATTGGTCAGTCGACATTCTGCAGATTTTTTTTTCCACAATAAAATGATTTAAAATGAGTATTTCAGTCGATTTATCTATGCATTTGTGTGGTAATGTAATAAGTGGGATAATGTACAATTATTCAGTCATTATTGCAAAATAAACCCTTTTACACTAATGCAGGAGTAAATGATCATAATAACTAACTCTGCAGTATTTGCTATATATATGATTGGAAATTACAAATACAAAGCGGTTGATAAATTCATGAGCTGAATCAAATAACCTATTTTTAATTTGTATTTCTGTCAATGGGAAAAATCTATTACGTATTCTCTCTAAAATATTAAAAAATGATATTTTATCGATATTTTTAATGATATTTCTTGAAATTTCTTTCAAGAATGAAGAAATGGAGATAAATGCATTAAGGTATAGAAATGGGTTTTCTTCACATGAAAGTCACTGTAAAGGTAGTTCACTCAGCGGTCATATTCGTGACAAAATTATGTTCCAATGACATATGGTACAATAATGTGTACTTCTTGGGTATAAAGAAGATAAAGATAAAGCTAATACACATGCACTTGCTAGCACATGATTGGCTCTTTTAGTGGCCTGTATGTATGTATGCGCACACACTTTATTTTAAGGTGTCAGTATTACAGTGTAATTATACATTTAAGTACTGAGTAATGGCAATTAACTACATGTACTTACTGTAGGGTTAGGATGAGGGTTTAGGGTTAATTACATGTAATTAAGCATAATTTCTATTTATTACAATAGTACATACATGTAACATGTAACAATGACACTGTAAAATAAAGTGTTACCCATATGTGAGTCAAAATGCTAAGGGGTAATTAAGTGTAACAAATCATGTAAACATGTATCATCTTTTATAAAGAAATTAAACATTTTATCAAACTTTGATTATTACCTTAATATTTTAAACAACTGAGAAGAAAGTAATCAAACTACATTTTATAAAAGTCATCTGTCAAGTTTATAATATACAGTATATTACATCATATGAGAGTTAAATCGGACAACTGCAGGGACTCATCGCAAGATCACTCATTTAACATTACATATATTGCCAAAATTATGAATACAAGATCAGTCAAGAATAGAAAATTATTGAAAATATTCAAATCAGGAATGTCAGAATCAGAATGCGTAGTTTGCGCATTAAAAATGTCTGTCAAAACCAACACCTAATGAATATTTTCACCAACCTGGGAAAGTTTTTCAATTCGATTGCCGTTTATTCTCTGTAGCATGCAGTGGGAATTATTTCACTCAGTTCACTGATTACTCTGATTCAATTTCAGTGAGTGAAGAACAAATTTGAACTCATATACGTTATGCATTACTGCTATGTTATGTTATAATTGTTTCTGACAGACACTAGGTTGAACCCATTCAGTCTGCCATGTTTTTCCCTCTTCTCGGAAAGAGATGACGTAGTCGAAATATCTGGTATTTTGGGTTTTCCAAGTAATGCGTGAACTCACTGGACCACTGCTTCTCGTAAACACTGCCGTGTATTGTGCATGTTATTTTTTGACAGACACCGATGTTGTGATATTAAAAGGATGTGGATTTGAAAACAGATGAAAAAGGTAATAATAATGTATTTCTTGGCTGGCAAATATTCAGTGATTAATGACCATGAGTGTGTTATGTCATTGTTTGTAGTTCTAATAGTTTTTGACGGATGTTTGGCAACAGTTTAACCCTAATTGATGGAGTGTTTAACTTTTCATTTCTTAAAGTCCCCCTGTGGTGAAAATCAAGTTTTTAATGTTGTTTATATGTCTATGTGGTGTTTTTAATATACTTTAAGACAAACCATGTGCAAATTCATACGACAACACCAACAGCAGGCCAAGTTTTTGACGGACAAGACAACGTGCAGGTGAACTATGTTTGATTTTTGGGTAATTATAAAACTTGCTTAAGACGTTCTAAATGTTTTTTGCATAATTTGTTTACTTATTTTATGTAATAAAGTTTATTTATGGCTTAAACAATTTTTATGACGTTTGACTTTCTCAAATTTGTTGATTTTTGAAAGTCATTTTCATTTTTCTTTACCAGGAAATGAGTGGTTCTGATGCACAAAGTTGTTTTTATTGCCTCTTAAAACATGAAAATGCAGATCCTGTTGTAAATAGTGAAAAATCATCGCCTTAGCAGATTTTGACTCATATATTACATGCACTGTTTATTCATATTACAAGCACTGTACAAAAAAAGAGAGAAATAATGGATACATTTTGTGGAGTTTCACAACAAACTAAGCAAACCTTCTGTAAATTTGGCCCGAGGAGTTCATTTGACTTTAACTTTCTGTATCCCTAATGTACATTTACAGAAAAAAGTATTTCTAACACTCAAAGTATTTTCTGCATCTTTTTTGTGTGTGTGTGTGTGTGTATGTGTGTGTGTGACCTCAAGCAATTGTATTTCTCAAAAATAGAAAAATATTTCTCAGTCTGCAAACAAATCAGATCACAAAAGGGAGATACGAAAAATGAAGTTATTCTGAATTTGCATCAAATGACAGATCCATACAGAAGATATGCCATTGTTCCTCCGTTTCCTCTCATTTATGATCCCGCGAAACAGGCAGTGTGAGGAAAGAGAAATGTAATGGAGAGAAAAGCAACAGGAAGCAGACCTTGGCTGGTGGAAGGTTTGTTTGCTCTCCTGTTCGTCTGTCAGTGAGATACGTTCAAGTGAATCACTCCTCTTTCTGGATGTCTATTTCTAAACCAGTCTACCTGCCAAACAGCCATGTGATCTTTCTTTACTTGTACTCTGACAGGAAACGGATTTGTACCTTCTGCACTGAATTCACACACACTGTGAATTTACTTTGTTGTTTCAACCGCGGAAAGATGTGAGTACACACAATTTTTCAGGTTCAAGTTCACCAACGTTAATCTACTAACTCCCCTGACTGCTTTGTCGGATAAAATGGCGGATTCGGGATTATGATTGGTCAGATCGCCTGTCAATCAAACAGTTTGCTTTCAGTTTAAGAGAGACAAATGGCACAAAATAAACTATATTCATGATTTTGATTGCAAAATCATTATATTTAAGAATAAAAACAGCTGGTAATACATCAACTATAAAATAATTTGCAGCAAAAATAGGCCTGAATTTACATGACAGGCATACTCGCTGTATTTGGTGTACTAAAAATTTGCAATATTCTTAAGAAGAATAACAATAACAAGAAACAAGAACAAGAAACAAGAACAAGAAATATGAGCACACACACACACATCATACATATATATATATGATGTGTGTGTGTGTGCTCATATTTCTTGTTGAACATCCCCCCGTCTGACCCTAAGTAATTCAGGTTTGTAAAATGGATGTTTACCAGATGCCATACCTGGATGCATGTAAATCCAGACTGACTCAGACATGTTGGGAACTGATATGAGAGTTCAAGATCATTCATCAGTCAGTAGATCATTTAATTTAGTACTCTTCTAAATTAAAAAAAAGCTTATTTCTTTATTTTACGTACTGCCAGATACAAAAAAAAAAAATCAATTGCCAAAGTTTGGTAAAAAGCCAAAAAATGAAACAATGTATTCAGACGACCTTGTCATTTTGATAGCATCTAGTCAGAAACGAAATAAATTTAATATTTTAAAGATCAAATCAGTTCTAAAAAAAAAAATGGTAAATTTAATTACCTGGAAAAGTCTTCCTCAATTTAATTAAGTTAGGGCTATTGAACATTTTCTGTTTTGAGTTTGAGGTTCTGGATGCACAAAATGGTAGAAATCATTCAAGAAATTCTAAAGCTATTGTGCTTTAACAGCTTTATTTCTACAAATAGCCACATCTGTAACGTTTACATGGTTTTCCTAGAATGCAAAATAATCAGTACAAGTATTAATCAAAAGATAAGTAGTTCTCATTAGTGAGAAGGGTGTTAGTTACCATTATGGGCAATTTTTGTGAGCAGAAACCAATTTCCTACATTATTATGGTATAGATCACTAGAAAATTGGTTGAATTTCCCCCAGTACTGAAAGCATCTGTCAGATTTTACAGTTGGTTACACTGCTGTCAGCCGGATCAGATCTGCATCCGTCAGTGTGTCACACCACCAGTACAACACATTCAGCTCCGAGGTTCATCATTCAAATTCAGCAGGAAAAGTGTAGAAACCTCAAAGTTGACACCATATCCAATGCATTGATATATAAATAACACACAAAAAAATAAACAAGGAACATAAAAACAGAGAAATATAATTCAGTAATTTTGCAAAATAAATAAATATACAAGATATCAGACAAAGTGTTTAAATATATATATTTGTCAGATTAAACATTACATTAAAATATTTTAATAACTGCATTACCATTCAAATGTTTAAGAGATTTCCTGACTGTTTATGAAAGAAGTCTCTTCTGCTCAGCGAGACTGCATTTATTTGATCAAAAAGACAAAGTAAAACCAATAATATTGTGAAACACTTTTACAATTTAAAAGAACTACATATATCTTAATTTATTCCTGTGATGCAAAGCTGTATTTTCAGCATCATTACTCAGAGTCACATGATCCTTCAGAAATCTTTCTGATATGCTGATTTGCTGCTCAGGTAACATTTATTATTATTTTTATTATCAAAGTTGTGAAAAGACTTTAGTATTTTATATTTTGTCTGCCTAATATTTAAGTGGAAACTGATTTTTTTCTGATTGTATGAATAATTATATGAATATAAAATTCAAAAGAACATTTATTTGAAATATAAACATTTTGTAACACCATAAATGTCTTTACTGTAAAAAAAAAAAACACTTATAAGTTTATAAAAATCACTTATAATTATTGTGCAATTTAAACGCCCTGTTGGTTTACATCCTAAACATGTCATTTTTATCCTGAATTTTTCTTCTTAAACTAACTCATTATTCACAGATAATTTTTCCCATTTCACCAAATTAATTTAGTTAGTAATCTCTGTTCAAGGTTGCCTTTCCATACAACGACATAACTAGCTGTTTATCCATGCAGGGGGTAGTTGTGGCCTAATGGTGAGGGATTCAGGCTTGTAACCTGAAGGTTGCTGGTTCGATTCCCATGCCGGCAGGAATTGAAGGTGGGGATTGTGAATGAACAGCACTCTCTCCACCTTCGATACCATGACTAAAGTGCCCTTGAGCAAGACACATGACCCCTGATTGCTCCCCTTGTAAGTCACTTTGGATAACAGCGTCTGCTAAATGAATAAATGTAAATATCCACCACAGTATGATGCATCATTGAAGAAAGCTAGCTAGACATGACTGTTTCCCGAAACCGCATGTCCCATGTTCAGCCATGTTGGCGAATAATGTCACAAATGCAGGTTTACAACTTCTTTTATTGAATCCATTTGAGAATGGAATTAATGCAAGATTTTTTTTTTTTGCTATAAATTATCGACATGTCATCTGAGGACTTTTGCTTTGTTTCCATGAATTAAATCTGTATATAATGAAAATGAAATACGGCTCATTTTGCACAAGATAAGCATTTATTAAGTCCACATGTCACACAAACAAGAAACTTCTTCTAACCACAGGTCGGGAGTCCAACCATGTAACTTGTGAATGTTTGTTGGAACTACGGCTTTATGAAACACCGACTCGTTGAACTAAGCTGATAACGACGGTACTCGCGCCCATAGCTGGCTAACAATGTTTTTGGGAACCCCAGATTATTTAGCCTCTCCATGCTGACATAGTTCGCCGTCTGTCACCAGAGTGTGTCAAGCCGCTGAATACTAAATAGGCTTTGATATGAAAACATGCTAACGTCTTCGTGTTTCTGACATCAATACGCTGATGATTTCCGAAAAACAGCTTAGTTACCATAAATGCTCTGAGTGGACTTCAGAGGAAGCTTCACGCCAGAGTACTGAGGGTGTACATGATACACCCTCAAATATTTTCATCAAATTTCCACTCAGAAGAAGGAGCTTTTGGACCCTGAGGCTGAATGTGACTCTGTGTAAAACATGCGTCCAGCATGAGCTGTCAGTGTGGTCTTGATCAAGAGGCTGGCGTGCTCTCAGAGGCAGCAAATGCCACCCTTACTATCCCTGTGACAATGGGCTCTGAGATTGCTTTCTGAAATCCATCCACAGCACCAAATTTAATCACAGCTTTATTTGCTTCCGTCACTGCTGCCAACCTCTTTTAATGAAATTCCAAACAAGCTTGATGTCTGATTGTCATGCACTGCCATAGAAATACCATGTGGCGCCTGACGTCGGGTGCGGTTAACAGCTGGGTAATTCCCGGCACACGAAGGACCCTGAACATTAACTGAATTTCGCTCTCACAAAACCTTGCGGCTGCTGGTTTGTATTGAATGTGCATTCAGTGAAAGCCTTGCCGGTAATGGATGTTTATTCAGTTCATGTGAATCATATGGGTCAATGGTTCATAGAGAATAAAGTCAGCTTTCTGCCGCTTGTGGATCATGAACGGTAAAAGAATTAATCATCTTTTAAATAAAAACAAACTCTGAACACCAAATGTGAATTTTACAGAAGATTCTGACCTGTTTTTTTTTTTTTAATAAAAACACATCATAAAAGTGGTTAATGACTTTTCAAAACCTTGCATGAGAAAGTTAGTTATCCAATAAAAACACTAACTATGCATACTCACAAATTTGTCCATGAAATGCCCTGACAAACCAAGATTCGCAAAATAACTGGCATAGCAAAATTTAGTCAAAAAACAATCTGAGCTGATAGACTCCTATACAAACAGACTGAGTTCTGTAATTAAAATGAAAGCCTGCTTCAACTAAGCATTAATTATGCAGTTAGTTATTCCAATTTTTTTTTTTCTCTGAAATGTGTCAGTTTTGCTTTTCAGTGATATAGTCACATTCACGTTTTGGATTTGGATCATTTACTGTTCATCTGTGCATATAATGTGCACATAATATGATTAAAGATTTTTGGATTTAAATATCCAAAAACCACTACAACATTATTTTGTTGACTTGTGTACTTGTACTACTTGTGAATGTTTAAATCCAAAGCAATTTTAACCAGGACACGGACCTTGTCCGTGCATCGTCTATCGAATACATCATACCCGCGTTACCCTCGATTTCTTTTATGTGTTTTTATTAGACAGTTGAGCAACTGTTTGGATGGATTCATTCATTGACATAAAACTAATCATTGTTATATTGCTCAACACAGTAAGTCTTATTGTTGAAATCTCGTATTCTTGATTTGCCATGCCTAATAATGATCTACACACAGAGCAGCATTATAACATCTTTCAACACAAATGTATCTAATATGATAAACAGCGCTGTCTTACCCCACATACGCTTGAAAAACGCGGAAAAAGCGGAAGTGCTCGACTGTGGTATAATAAAAGTTCCACTGCCGTCGAGCCTCGTGTCGCGCTTGTCTCTCATTACCAATCGCTCCAGTGGATTTCAATACATTACAAGGCCTCAACCATGTCTTGAAATATGGGGGGAGGGGTGTTATTAAAAGGAATTAAATAATTAAAAATGGAATAACGAAAATTAAATAAGAACGGTAAAAGTTCCAAGTCTATAGTTAAGTAATCTTAATAATTTCTTAAATTTAAATAATAATCTTAAATTTAAATCATTTGCAAATGGGATTTTTTTTTAAATATATTCACTCTTATTTGTTTCAAATATGTCAAAAACGCAAAACGTTTCTTATCCCGTCACATTCAATTATGAATTACATTACATCACATATCATCATATTAATCAAGTAGCATGTTTTCGATTCAAAACGGTGAAATTTCAGAAAAATGTTGAGTAGTTTGCACCACTGGATATTCCTCTCAGTCGCTTAATATTTCAATCATAAAACAGTTATCAAATATAGGCTAGCTTACTTGCCACTGCTATAACGAAAGTGTCGTATTGGAATTTGCACTCATCTTCTGTGAACAATAAGCCCCGCCTTCTTTGATTTGATTGGCCAGCTCACTAATTCTGACAGTGACGAGCGCTGTTAGACCTCTGAAGCAGACCAGCCTAAAAATGTAACTTTTAAAAGTTTTTTTTGTCATCCTAACAACAAATAGAGTGGTGCATAAATAATATCAAATATTGGGGGGAACAATTCAGTCATTTCTAATTATTAAGGGGGACTTGCCCCCCTAAATATCTATGGTGGTTACAGCCCTGATACATAATCTCATCCATGAATATGATTTCTGACAGAATCCCGTCAGATTCTTTTCCTCCAGCTATAAATGCGAAGACAAAACCTCCCATGATGCGGCAAAATCAAGCTACGCCTTTGTTTTGAATAAGCGACCTCTAGTGGCGAAAACTACATATTGTGCCTTTAATTCACGCTATTATTAGTGAATGAGACTCAATCATACTTTTGAGTCAAATCTTTCCAATGAATCAATTGAACCATTAAACCAGTCTGAATCATTAAACTCACTGATTTGATTCCCAATGGTTAACAGCCCACAGGAACGGAGGATTATTAATGAATAATGATTTACACTGCAGTTTGTTCTTCACGCAAAGCTTTCGTATGGTCTCAGAAGACTTGGAATATAGCACACGAGTCAGTCCCGATGAGTTGGAAAGCTTGAAAGCTCCTTTCTCCATTCTTTATTGTTCCACTGAAGAAAAAAAGTCATACGTGTTTGGGGTGAGTAAGAATTGTAATTTTGTGTGTGTGTGTGTGTGTGTGTGAACTAATCCTTTAAGGGATGTTATCAGGGGGTTAAGATGTCCAGTGTGTGAGCATAAAATCAGGAGATAATGTCTTTTAGATGAACCACACTTTAACTAATCTTCAACTGAGAATAATAATGAACTCTTCGAGCTTTAACTGAGGCTCTTATCCTCATTCTTCGTTTTGAATAAGTACGAGTTAATAATGAAATATAACTTGCTAACTAACATAAAGATGCACGGATCTAGCTCACAAATTACATCTCAATTTCTGCCCCCAGTGTGCCTAAGAGTTCAAAGCAAAACATAAAAATCTGGTTCAAACTCAAGACTCACAAATAAACAACTACATATCCTAAGGATGAGAAAGAACATGGCCTACTTCATCAGTGTGAAGCACTTCAACCAACAGTTTGGTCCATGAGCTGTTTATATTTGCAGAGCAAAACTGTAATGGGGATGAAACTCTATGCTTTGTCTGTTCATATTTATTTTCCATCTCTATGGAAATGCTAGACTACATGATCCGGGATGACCACATGTGGCACAGTTTTCCTTTGTGAACATGAAGGCACATTTGCAAATAGATTGTCACATTTACACTTGGATATTTGTGGATGTACAGTGTGCACAACCATGTACTACAAAAAACATCGGCCACACATTAACTACGACTTTTTCCTCAATAAACATCTAATTCACTGCTTATTAATATATGGTAAAGTAGTAATTGTAGTGGCTAAGTTTAGGTCTGTGCTTTATAACAGCCATTAAAATGCAAACAAATAAGCAACTAGTTATTAGTGAGAATTGCTCCCCAGATTAGAGATACCGAAACATCTGTTTTTTGTCACGTTATCATCATTTATCTTATGCTCGATCAGACCATCAGGGTTTTAAGTGTTAAAAGCATGAGCATCAGCCTTAGAGGATTTTTTTATTTAACTACTGTACTGATAATAAGGTGCCGAGTTACTCAATTAAACCTTAATCACAAAAGATTGATCTTGAACTGAGCCGACAATCACACCAGTCAGACGTCAATATACGATGTTTAATAGAGAAAAAGTCAATGTGTTTGATTGCAGACCCTCACATTACAAACTTTTATATTTTTGCAATTAAGAAACAAATTGATTTTAAATTTGATTTAAAACAATACAGTATATACACACTAGAAAAAAAAAACATGTAATCTGATTACACATAGCCTACCTAAAGCATTGCATGGTGGTGGAAAAAACATTATAAGCCATTTATTTTCCGGCATTGAACATGTAGACTTTAATGTTTCTAGTTTAATTACATTTCACTGCTTTCATTTAATTGGATACTTATCAAGGTAAACCAAATGCATTCAGTCCTGATCCCAGGTCCGCAGCGCTGCACATTTTGGATGTCTCTCCATCTGACGCACTCATTTCATGTCTTGGCGCCACTGTTAATGAGCTGGAATCAAGGGTGTTATTTAAGAGACATCCAGATTGTGCAGTGCAAGGATATTCCAAGACCACTCTGGGGTAAAGTGTAGTTTTTGACCAAAAAAAAAAAAAAAACTATTCATTTGCATATGGAATAGTGTCATATAGATGCTAAAAATGAAAAATGTTGGTTTTATGTTTATAATGACATGGCATCAAAGACTCGGAGTCGTTATTCCAAATGAGAGATCCACACTAAAGAGAGATTTTAATTGCTGCATACCAATAACAAGTGTTTTTGCTGGCTTATACTTTCCATAAATCCCAAAATATTTTAATCAGAAAAGCCAGTTGAAGGTATAAAGCATGCGGACATGTGGTTTTTGTACTAATTAAATTCAGTTGGATACTCATGAGGGTAAACTTTCTGACACATATCATGGAAATACACTGGCGAAATGCATGCATCTTTAGTTTAATGCTTCAGAATCTAAAAACAGAACTATAGAAAGGCTTCACATTTTGATTCACTTGTTCAAAGACATGTCTCAACTGCAGCATACCCCTCACAGGTCTTTCTGCTGGCTTGTGATAGACCTACTTTCCATAAATCAGACAATCAGATTTATCCACCTCACAGAAAAACGCATTTCACGCGTTTAAATGAGCTGCGCTGAATCCTTCCAAACTGTTCCAACTATACAGAAACATGACAGGACAGAGCATTTCACTGTTCACTATCAATGCATTTTAAATCGAAACTGGGTCATTCACATACAGAAAAAAGAAAAAAACAACGAACAGGTGCGCAAAACACCCGGTTTCTGCTAAGGAAACAGACTAAAGCAATGCAAGAATTGGTAGTCATTTTATGTAAAATACAATAGGGGCTTTTAAAAACCACCAGGACCCTCTCACTCACCTTCCACCTCATCCTCAGGCAGGTTGACCGGTGCCCGGTACGACAGGATATCTGGAATGGTGCAGATCCCCCGGTACATCAAAGTGGAAGTCACCGGATGCATAGGCATGTTTGCGCTCTGTGTTGACCAGCACGTGTGTATTGATCCTCATATATGTGATTTACTGTCCAGACGGCAACTTTTTACCCCACATCAGATTGGACCCTCAGAGGAGATCACGCGTGGAGTGGATTCCATGGAAAGCGCCGATAGTATACTCTCACAGCGCGCGCAATTGCGCAGCCCTCTCCAAGAAACCAGGTGTAAGGATGTGCAAGTCTTCGCAGGTTACGGGTGGACTAGATGTGAGGCGTTTGGGTTCGGACCGTCAAAATATAAGCAAACGGTCTCTAGTTTGTTGTAAAAATGACCAAAACAACGAATTACGGCGGCTCCATCGGCGGGGGAACTAACAGATGCACATACTCCACCAGCTCACTCGACGCGCATCAAACACACGCGCATTTTTATCTCTGCGACAATGTGTGTGCGTATTAGCGAGGTTGCGTGGATCGATTCGAGGTCCGGGACGTTAGGCAGGCATCTCCTTCTTCAATCGCTTCTGAAGACACAGCAGTTGAGCTTCGAGCATGCACTTGTTGGATAGCGTGCGTGCGCACCGCCAGGAACAAGGAGTTAAAAATGCGCTTTACGCGTGTGTAGTTGAGAGGTTAGAATATTTCTATCTTAAGAAATCCGGTGTTTTTCCATTTAGCAACAAATAGAATATTTTAAAAATTGCGAAAGATGCCACCGATTCAATCAAACTTTACAGCTAATCACAACATGCAGATAAACGAGCCGCGCGTGGGGAAGCGCGGTGTCCGGGTTCCCTCGCGATGGATCTATATTTAGTCTGAGTGTGAGCTGCTGCTCTCCACAAGGTATTTCCCACCTCAGGTGTTGGGAGGCATGATTCACACACGACGCGTTCAACAGCTAGACGGAGCGTATCAGATTGGACGCGTGTTCAGAAGTTGATCTGATTGTTTTTAACTTGACGGGCTGTCTTAAAACGTGCTAGACGTGAACTTTTATTGAACATGAACATTATTATACTCACGGTGTTGATTTTAAGGGATATTGTACATATCTATATGTATTTTTAACCCAATATTTTATGTGGAAAAACTTTAATTTGCTTCATTTAAATACATTTCTGTCTGAACAAATAGCCTTTAAATCAATCATGCTACCTATAAATTCATGTAAATCATTATCAACTCAGATTTTATGTGATAGTTGTTCACTTTTTAGGATATTTTAAGCAACATATATTTAGAACAGCATCACAACTGCAAATGTTGCTTTTGAACAGCAGTTCAATAAACAAGGAGTTATAGGCTATTGAGTAACTTACATTTTAGACAATATATTGACAATTGCTTTATATAGACTAATTTTGTTCCAAAAAATAGTCCGAGGCAAAAGCAAAATCAATCGTTTGCATGTTGTCAAGGACAGCAGGATCATTCCTGAACGAATCAGTGTCGAATCGTTTGAGTGAATGAATCAGTGACTCACCAATAAAAGCTTTTTTCTTCAATGAATCATTGTTTTTGAACGTAATGACTGGACAAATGACTCATTCACTATGACTGTCACAATTGTTTGTTTCCTGAATTGATCGTTGTTTTTGCCCCTTATGGATATATGAAATTTTCTGTGGCTTTTTTTTTTTTTTTAATTTAAATCTTGACTCTGATATATTAAAACATGCACAGATGGAACAAAGGAACACGTCTTGAGTGAAAAATAGCACTCAATGAACATCCTTCCATGTGTAATGGAGGCAAGCTAGTAAGAGCTATGTATGTAAACCTCACTCGCCTGGCCTCAAGAAACTGGCAAGAGATTGAAATCTTTAGCGTCCTTGTTAGCGCACTTGCCTCCCATGCCAGAGACTGGGGTTCGAGTCCTGCTCAGGGGTGTGTTTCCCATACAATGATGTGGCTCGCTGCTTAACTACCAAAGTGTGATGCATCGTTGTTGAAACTAGCTAGCTGGTCACGACTGTTTCCCGAAACAGTATTGTAGCAAAAGAGTTGTTTAGCCACGTAGGTTAATGATGTCACACAGGTGATAGAGTAAAAACTTCTTTATTTAATCTGTTTGAGATCGAATTAATGTCAGATTTTTTGCTCTATATTACAGATGTGGCATCTAAGGAGTAACACATGCACACTCTTCAAAAACAGCACTTTAAATCTCTTGACAAACTAAAAAACGAAAATTAAACTTTTATATATCAGAAAAGATTACTGAACACCAGCTTGCTTATTTTGCTCATGAAAAGGATTTATTAAGTCCACGTCTTACAAACAAGAAACTATGCCACTACAAATGTTCTTTGGAACTATGACCGACTTGTTGAGCTATGCAGATAACGATGGAACTTGCGACTGTAATTGGCTAACAATGCTTTTGGGAAACGCACCCCAGAGCGGGTTGAGTAGGACAAGTTACATTTGGTGCCGTGACCCGGATGAAAATGAGGTTTAGGAGGGTGAGTGTAACAGATGTAAGCTAGTAAGAGGTGTGCATGTAAATCTCTGTCCCCTGGCCTCAAGAGGTGCATTAGAGACAGCAGTCCTTGTTAGCGCGCCTTCCTCCCATGCGGGAGACGGCGGTTTGAGTCCCGCTCAAAGTGGGTTGAGTAGGCCCGGTTCCATTTGGTGCCGTGACCTGAAGGGGAGTAAGGTTTAGGGGGGTGAGTATAACTGAGGTAAGGTAGTTTGCGCTGTGCGTGCAAAGCCCTATTTGGACGGGATTAGTTTTACGTGGAGCTGTGGGGTAAAGTTATTATTATTACCAGAGCTTCCCAGTGATTTAATCCCGTCCCCGACCGTTTACCTTCTGTAAAAGGGTCCGGAAAAATTGCACTGACTCGAGACTGCAATCTTTAACGTCCTTGTTAGCATGCCCGCCTTCCATGCCTGAGACCCGGGTTCGAATCCCGCTCAGAGTGGGTCAAGTAGGACCAGTTATACATGTGCAACACCACTATTGAACAGATAAAACTCTTCTCTTTCACTCATTCTCATTCTATTCAGTGCATATATTTCTCCACGGACAACCGCGATCGACATGATTCCCAGACCCCTCTTAAATAAGAAAAGATGTGAATGTTTTCATAGGGCAGATTTCATACCTTTTGGCATTTCTCATCTTCAAAAATTGCATTCAGTTTGATAACCAGAGAGTTACTGCTGTTCTTAAACTCAAAGGCTTTGTCACACATTTGTCCAAACAAGACAGACTGAAAGCATCTCAAACCCCAGTGCGAGACAGCATGCCAACATTTCAGAAAGAGATGCTTATTATTTTGCATGTGCAAGAGCATCCCGGTGGAAATGCATTGCACTTTGCAATGCAAACATATTAATCAAAAGGTGCTTGGCATGGTGGAAGTCATCCACCGCACACTAATCTGCCTCAGTGTGGGTGGGTTGTCTTTCTTCGCTTTTCTAAATTTCCTTCCCAGATTTCTGACATTTTCACAAGCAGGTGTTTGATTCCCTAGCAGGGATCTTCTGCATGTATCCTGTGTCAAATACACTTAGTTAAAAACGTGCATTTTTTCTGAGACATATGAGTCTTATTATGGGTTATCTGGGGCTGTGATGGATTTGGGTGGTCTAATGACACCATTGTCTCCACCAGCTGTGGACCGGAGCTCTTGCGACAGGACCCAGGTGCACATATCACGACCTGATGGCCTATTATGACCAGTGGACTCTGAACCTCCAACACCCAGATTTTGAGGCATTTACTCCCTCTGCGTTTCCACATACTGACAGTTATCCTGTGTTATGCACACACACACACATCTCAGAGGGAGAGCATAAACTTTTCACAGTGTCACCCACGTCTAACACTGAGTGACGGAAGAAGAGAGAGGGGCTTCGTTCCGTTTCTCTTCACTGCCAGTGACGCTCTCTTGGGTGTATCACCTGCTTTGACAGAGAAATACTCCTCCAAGAGATTTCCATGATATTCTATCTAGACCAGGCCCGTTGGCGGGACACAACGTCTATGAGCTTAATGTCTGAGGTTAAGTTGGTACCTGTAACGCATTGTTCGTTCTTAGGGTGATTAAGGCAGATAAGCCTGGTGTAAATGACGTATTGTATTATCTTGACAATATAAACCCTTGGTTTGAAAACCTAATCACAAGTTGAACACTCCAACGCACGCTGTCTTTCCTTTCTCTTGAATAAACACTGAAACTGACCGAAGAATTCCTTAGTGGGTGAATCTCACCAAAACATGTCAGAAACCTTACTGTTATACAATCCTTTTTTTTAAATTTAAAGGAATAGTTCATCCAAAACTGAAAATTCTGTCATTATTTATTCACCTTCATATCGTTCCGAACATGACTTTTTTTTCTTATGTGGAACACAATTTATAATTTAATTTATTGCGAATCATGCATTCTTTTATAAGTCATACAATTACTTTGTAGATCAACCGAAGATGTAAGTCATTATTCACTGCTGATCTTCTGCTCCAGTAGCTAAAACACTGAATAAGTTATTTGAACTCGAGAACCAGATCACTCTAATCATCCAATTCACTGAAAAAAAAAAACAATGAAACTCAAAAGAATGATGCATTACAATTCGGACTTATAATACAACATATAATTCGGATTTCTCTCATGAATTCATGGGTTATAGTCGTATGGACTTCTTGATGCTTTTATAAATGCATGGAAAAGAAGGTCTTTAAAGCTATACACACATTTGAAATGACATGAAGGCGTGCAAATACAATTTTTTTCCCCTTTCATTTATTGCTTTAAATTAGAATGAATAAATACCTTTTAATTTCAATGGTTTTTATTTATAATTTATAAATTATATATTTAAAAAAAATATCAAACAGATTATACTTCCTTTCATTACATAGTACTGCTAATAATAATATTTTTAAAATAATAATAATAATTTGTTCCTTAAAATTATTGTAAGGCTGTAAAACAAATATCACTAGAATGTATAAATACTTTTACATTTTGATTTATAATTAATAAATGATCATAAATAAATGATAATAAATGATTCTTTTGATTTTATTGTGAAATATACCATGCAGGCTTCCTAAACTTCACCCTAATATTTCATTGTTGCATAAGCCTATAGTGAAGTTTGTCCAAGTAAGCACACAATGCCTTCAGGGAGAGCCGGACGAGCCCCTGCATGGGTTCCCTTTCACTCCGGTCCGTATTGATCCCTGTATTGGCGGTGCCGGCTTAATACAAAAAGCAGACGGAAACCCTTCGCAAACTCCATTCAGACATCAGCACAAAACGTCCACAGCATGGAGCAGCATCCAGAAGGTCACTCAATAGCTTCCATCGGACTTTATTAGCACACATACCGACGGTTCTGTTGTTCATAAGGAATGTTTCATTCATGTATAGTATACGGAATCGACTGGCCCTCCTGAGAGTCTGTCTGGAAGGCTTTACAGCTCATCCTTGCTCTTAGTTTACATGTCCGTCTCTAGAGGGCAATGTCGAGTGCCCTGTGGCTCCTCTCTGCTGGTGGTCTAGGACACTGGATTCAGGTTACAGAACATTTCTGTGGACACTGGAGACAAATTAGAAAAACAGCATGTGCCTGGTCACATATTTTATTCATCATTTCAAGTTTGCAGTATGCTCTCTGAAAGTTAAAAACTATGTAAGTAGTTAAATATTGAATTTAGTGGATGGTTTTCATCTGAAGCCAGTTAGGGGCCGTTTATACGACACCATTTTCAACTAAAAACATAAAAAATGTTATGCGTTTTGGTCGTACATTTACATGGCAACAGCGTTTTGGGGCAAACGGGTTTTTGAAAATGTTATCGTCTCTGTGTAAACTATATAAACGCAAATTTGTGGAAACGGTGACATCATGTTACAATGTCATTTTCTTTACAAAGTGACATCGCCAACTACTGGTCAGGCAGCATAATACAGCGTCATTTTTCATTTTTGCAGAGCCGTGTAAATGGGGATTCTTTTGACTATGTTGTCTGTGTGCAAAATATGTCGTCGTGTAAATGTACCCTTAGAGTGACACAGTCAATCCCTCCGAGGCAACCGCATTGCTAATAGTTTCTAAGAGGCTTTAAAGTAATAAAGTAGATTGATATTTTTCAAGTTCTTGAGTAACCACTACTAGAGTATA
Source organism: Zacco platypus (assembly GCA_038088235.1). NCBI lineage: Eukaryota > Metazoa > Chordata > Actinopteri > Cypriniformes > Xenocyprididae > Zacco > Zacco platypus. The sequence goes on along the minus strand of CM076082.1, from coordinate 35,980,316 downwards.
TTTGAATCTGTTTACCAGATTCTATTCTATTCTATTCTAGAGTGTGCTGGGAGTATGATAGTTTTTTAAAGTTATTATTAATCATTTTAATACAATTCTTTATTAGCAGTTTGCAGTATGTGAGTGTGTTCTACTTCTAATGTGAGTGCACTAACTTGGATGTGTTAAATGTAGAGGACAAATTCAGAGTATGAACTTTTCATGTACTTTACTTTATTTTACCGAGTATTGCACAATTTATATTATGTTATCAGACAAGCAATTTTCATGTAGCTTACAAAAATGTTGAGAAATGCGAACCAGATACTGTATAATAGAAAGATTACAGACTTGAGGGTGTGCTCTTTTCTAAGATTTCTTAAGATTTACACCAATAAGATTTGTTTTAATGTTTTTAAAAAGAAGTCTCTTATTCTTATTAATGCATGCATTTATTTGATCCCCAAATTTTTTTTTAAAGAGTAATATTGTGAAATACTATTACAATTTAAAACAGCTGTTTTCTGTTTGTATATATTTTAAAATGTAATTTATTCCTAAATCTGAATTTTCATCATTACTCCAGTCTTCAATGTCACATGATCCTTCAGAAATCATTTTAATACGCTGATTTGATGCTGATACTGTATACTGTATTTTTATTAAATAAATGCAGCCTTGGCAATCCACTGGCATAACATACTGGCATAAAAAAAAATCATAATTATTACAAACTTTTGACCGGTAGTATGTATTTAAATTGGATGACACAGTTTTAACTTAAACAAAGTCATAAACTTAATGTGATGCATATTTGTCAGTCATACATAAATGAAACAACAGGTAAAATGTATGCAAAAAATAAATAAATAAATCATTACACAGTTTATTAGCTATTTGCATCTATGTGATTTTATTTAAATAATTATAAATGTATTTATTCAAATATATTAGAATCAGCATATTGTAAATCTCTACATTTATCCAGGTAAAAAGTATGAACATGGCTAAAATATGGCTAGCTCTGGAGCAAACAATATTCGGTTTGTTAAAATATGAGATTGAAACAAATTGGTTAAACGTGGTTAGTGTGTATTCAGTTTATTAGTACTATTACAGAAATATGACCTTTTTACTTACCACTTTCATTTATGTATAGCTTATAAATATGGATCACATTTGTTTATGTCAAAACTTTTTGTTACCCAAATGAATGGAAGTTTCGTATGCCTTTCAAATACATACATTTTAATTTTAGACCTAAATATTTTGAAGAAAGTATAACTCCCCAGAATACCATAGCAATCACAGGAATGCCCTAGCAACCACCTAAAACATCCAAGCAACCACATAGCAACAAGCTAATAAACATTCTTAGCAACCACCCACAGTACAGGCATATGCACTCATATTTTCTTCAGAAATGTAAAACCTTGTTTGAAGTGCTGTGAGGATAGATGGTGCTGATGCTGCAGGCTGAATGTGGGTATCCAGGGAATGTTCAAAGTCAATAATATCACTGATGTCTCTGCTGCATTGGCTGGGCACACTTGTAATAGACTGGATAAATGAGAATGGACTAAAAGGCAAAGCTGCCATCTTGTTTACATGCATCCTGTCCTTTATAGACATCATCAATTAATTTGGAGAAAGAGTAGAGAATTCGGAGTGTAAAGCTGGTCACAGCAGAATCTAACCGAACATTCTCTGTAAAAGGGCATTTTCTCTGAGAAGGGAAGGGGGGAAATAAACAAAAAAAAAAACATTTATAGATCTGTGATAGATTAATAAAGAAAATGCATTTGTTTAAAGTGACATTGTCAGTGACACCAGTGGGTAAAATTTCAGAGGGACGCAGTGTTGCTTTTGTCTTTTATTTGTGAAATAAGACAATGTTTGTAACAGGTGCACAAATCAGCCTGAATGCTTAAAACTGGAGTAAATTTATCATTGGTTAAAAATCACCACTTTTGTTCATGTCTAAGTCACAACCAACTTGAAAGTATTTGCAATATTTCGTAAGAATTTGACAACTAATGATTCAAAAAGAAGAGGGAGGATGGATGGGAGGATGGATGGATGGATGGATGGATGAGTGGGTGGATGGATGAATGGATGGGTGGATAGATGGGTGGGTGGATGGATGGATGGATGGATGGATGGATGAGTGGGTGGATGGATGAATGGATGGGTGGATGGATGGATGGATGGGAGGATGGATGGATGGATGGATGGATGGATGAGTGGGTGGATGGATGAATGGATGGGTGGATAGATGGGTGGGTGGATGGATGGATGGATGGATGGATGGGTGGGTGGGTGGATGGATGGTGGGTGGGTGGGTGGATGGATGGATGGATGGATGGATGGATGGATGGGTGGGCGGGTGGGTGGGTGGATGGATGGATGGGTGGGTGGGTGGATGGATGGATGGATGGATGGGTGGGCGGATGGATGGATGGATGGATGGATGGATGGATGGGTGGATGGATGGATGGATGGATGGATGAATGGATGGATGGATGGGTGGATGGATGAATTGATGGGTGGATAGATGGGTGGATGGATGGATGGATGGATGGATGGATGGATGGATGGATGGATGGATGGGTGGGTGGGTGGATGGATGGATGGGTGGGTGGGTGGGTGGATGGATGGATGGATGGGTGGGTGGATGGATGGATCGGTGGGTGGATTGGTGGATGGATGGGTGGATGAATGGATGGATGGGTGGATGAATGGATGGATGGATGGATGGATGGATGGATGGATGAATGAATGAATGGATGGATGGATGGATGGATGGATGGATCGGTAGATGGATGGATGGATCGGTGGATGGATGGATAGATTAATAGCTTCCAGAACTCCTGACTGAAGCTCCTTCAACATTCAAAGGGCAAACAGACACCAGAGCTAAGAGGTGACTACAACTACACAGCCCAGACTAAGATAGGTTTGATATTGGGAGACAGGCTATTGTATGTAGCCTAATTTGCGCGCATCAGGGAGTTCGCGTTTTACTTTTGCTTTCGAATTCGCGATCGCACATACTCTGTGTATAGGGAACGGCGCTGCTGAGTGCGCATTCTACAAGATAAGACATTTATCAGATGCTTACAATCAACGAATCCTCCACCATGGTCTTGTCAGTCATCTCGCCTTATTTTTGTCATGTGATCAGTCAACTGTGATTCCTGCTGCACTGTGTCCGACTCTGCAGACTTTTACAATTGAAGCGACTGTTTTCCAACGTAATCAAATGGTTTTTAAAACGCAAATCAACAATGCGGGCAATGCAATGTAAACATTACATGCTAATTTCCCCCTCGTGCTCCGTCATGACGATATCGTCAGACAGCTTTTTACTCGACAAGATATCTCGTCAGTCATCAGATTGTAATATCGCGAGATCTCATGGCACGAGATGCAGAGATGAGATATTGCCTCTTTATTTCAGAAAACCACCGCTCTGTAATATCCCTGTGCACAACACTATAGGTCATATTTTGTTTTGTCTGAGACACTGCATTTTCCACTCAGTTCCAGATATTCCTGTTAAGGACAAAAATTAGAGACTAAAAACTTTTTCATCCAAGAAAAAGCTGCTAAAAAGTTAATGTTTGAACAAGATCTTTGAAAAGAAGGAGAATGACTTGACGGACACTTCAAAAAATCTGTTAGAACAACAAAAAAGGGCTTCATTTACCGAATCCTGTTTTATTGGCAGCACTGCAGGCTGAGCATGGTGTTTGAACAAAAGTGACCTGCTCCACAGGATTTAGATTAAGTCGCCAAACCACTCAGATTTATAAAGTTTACAGGGAGAAGGAACCTTGGTGTGTTTTAGGGAAAAAGAAACAGACTTTTTATTTGTCTGGGATCAACAGCTAGAAGAACAAGGCACGTCCAGGGGCAAGGTTGTGTCCTTGAGGCTTTCTTACTGAACTTTTTGAAACCAGCAGAGCTTGTTCGTAAGCATCTCTGCTTCTTACAACCTGACCGGTCATACGCTCAGGTGGGACGTGGAGAGATAAAACACATGAAAGCGTGGCCTACAGAAGACGCATGGTGCTGCCAAACTGAGCTCGGCTGGGCTGAAAGCCTACACAATCCTCTGGCATCCATGCATCCCTTTCCAAACACTTCCAACTTCCGCTTTTTTATCTTAATGTGGTCCTTCCTCTCCCCGAGAGAGAGAATGTGTTGTTGGCTGGCATTAAGCTCTTTTTGAAGTGCTGCTCGGTTGTTATGGGACCTCCACAGAAAAAGGAGGAAAGTAAGAGAGGGAGGAAGGAGCAAAGAGATAAAGACAGAAGGTCGTACAAACGAGAGATTTCATCCTGTTGCGGAAGGAGAATGGTCCATCAGGATGCAAGACGAACAGAAGAGGCAACGATCAAAAGGAAATTCCCTTGTGAAGACAACTTCAGCTGCTCATCTAACATAAAGCTACCTTTGGAGAAATTTACACTTGCCAGGTTTTTTTTTCTTCACAGCTTAATCATTAACACAGTAGCTGAGATTTCACAATCGTTTCTTATGAAAAAAAGCTCTGACATTTATATTGTGTAACGGCCACTATATAAAAGGGGCAGTAAGCAATTTCTGAGAATCGTTATTGAACACTTAAAAATGAAATGAATCCAAAATGCATGAACATGCAACGTGTGGATGTCTCTTTATCAAAGTAGAAGTGAAGCAAAATAATGCTTTGTGAAAAATGTGAAGGTGAAGTGTGAAAAAGTGTGAAAGTGAAGATGACGAGCAAACGAAGAGTTCGTTAGTCACCAATAACACACACTCAAAACCAATGTTACTCACGTATGGAGCAGAATCAACACAACCTCAATGCCCATTTTCAGGCTTTCTTGATTGGGTCTCTCCAGTACTGCAAGGCTCTTCTAATTGTCGTGGCATAATGGTGAGGGAGTCGGGCTTGTAACCTGAAGGTTGCTGGTTTGATTCCCACTCCGGCAGGAATTGAAGGTGGGGATTGTGAATGAACAGCACTCTCTCCACCTTCGATACCTTGAGCAAGGCACCTAACCCCTAATTGCTCCCCGGGTGCTGGAGCAATAGCTGCCTACTGCTCCGGATGTGTGTTCACTATGTGTGTGTGCATTTGTTCACTACTCACTGCTGTGTGTGTGTGTGTGTGTGCACTTGGACGCAGAGCACCAATTTCGATCATGGGTCACCATACTCACGACTTAACTTATTAATGCGGATCCTAAAGCTCTTGCCTGATCACAACCTTTTTTATCAGTGATATTCCTTTGACCTTTTCTCTTTTGTAATGTCTCTCAGCCATCTCTCTTTCTACAGCCTTTCATCAAATCTCCCTCTTGCTCTCTCTCTCTCCTCCCAAATCATCATGAGTGGACACGCCCCCTACTGCTGATTGGCTGCAAGTGTGTTGTGGCGCTTGGTCCGATCCACTTTCAACTGCACTTTTAAGGGAGTTCTCAGTAATTTTTTATCTCATTAAAAATGTTTTACGCAAGAAATTAATGGCATTTTTAATAGTAAAAATGTGTTTAAATGATGTCAGCTGGTATGAGACATGACTCGAGTCATATCAGTGGCCTAGAAAAGCCATTTTATTCTACATGGTGTAGGTGGCCTCATGGGAGCCAGGCATGTAGGTCTACAATACCTGGAGACAGCATTAGTATTCACATTCATCTCACTGGCAGCTGCTTGGCAAGAGCAGGACCTTTTTAATGGGACCAGAATGTTTCAAGCCAATCATCTGTGCTGTAAATGCATCCAGTAAAAAGGTATCCTAGCCTACATGTATTTCATTTGGTAAAACATCTACTAAAACACACTGATTTTGACAAAAAATATTTTTTTTGGTGCTTGTTCAAATTACCTAATTAAAATGAGCTGATAGACGGAATTTCATTGTGTTCAATCCACTTAAAAATGTTAAATCAAAGTTGACTTAATCCAGCTGAAACTGGGCAAAGTCCTCTCTGGTGCAAGATGATACATAAGATCACTAATCCAATGACTAAAAGTAGGTGGACGTCTAGCGTCTAAAGTCAAAAAAGCAATCATATTCTTAGCATTATTACCTAAACAGAGTTCAGAGTTTATTAGCACATATTAATGCCTTATTCTGCATGACCATATTCTACATTCCTTAATCCAAATACCTCAATTTAACAATTATCTTACTAACATTTAGTAAGCTGTTATTAGGAGTGTGTTAAAGCAAAAGTCATAATTAATAGTTAGTTAATAGAGAGAATCGGACCCTAATCTAAAGTGTGACCACATGATTTCTGAAGGGTCACTAAAGAACTCGAAAATATATTCAAATTCAAAAATTATTTTAAAATTTTGAAATATCGCTATTTTTTCTACAAAGAAATGAAGCCTTAGTGAACATAAGGGATTTCTTTCAAAAACATTATTACCGACCACATTTGGATGATATTATATATAAAATGTCTTTTCTTTTTTAAAATATACTAGATTTTGTGACTTTAGCTTTAGTGCGATAAAGATACTATTTAAACATTGTGCTACATTCTCAGCATTGTCACAAGAGGCACTATAATGGACATTAATGTAAGGGTTAGGCTGCATCCGAAATCGCATTACTCCCTAGGCAAAAATTGTGACAAAAGAAGTATGCCTGATATCACAGTACTCATAAAACAGTAGGCAAAACGTATCCAGATGACCTACTACTTCCAGCAATATTCTGAAGTGTGCATACGATGGACACTTTACTATCCCATGAGGCCACAGGAGAGGATTTGTGAATGGAAGTGAAGCAACACCTGATGCTGGTAGGTCAAAATAATGACAACATGATATGGTCTGAATTTCATTCATACTATAGCCTATCGAACACACTTTTTTAGCTCTCATAAAGTAAGTAAAATAAGCAGGTGCACCTACTCAAGAGATTTTGGACACAGCCTGTGTCATTTTCTCCTTCAAATCAACTAGAGTCATGGCAAAGCATTACGCAAGCACCACTAATAACGGATGATCACATGGCAAGTAGAACGAGGCAGAGAGCCGCGGGAATGGAACGAGTTGGTGGCGCGAATGTTTATCGTCTCTGTCTCTCCTCATGCTTCTGACTCCTTTTCTATTGCCTCGCCTGTCCTTACCACCAGTGCTACAGCTGCCTTGACTTGCCCCCTGGAGGAGGGGGGCAAATAGAGCACAGTCTCGAGGGCACCCCCAGCCTGCAATGGGGGAACGCGGCAAGCAGGCCAGTGCCGAGAGCTATGGGAACGGAGCACTCAGTTAATCATGGAGGAGCTTCAGGAGCATAAAAGGAGGAGCCACAGTGAAGGATGAGAGAAGACCAGCGCATTCTCAAGGGTACTCCCTAGCCTGTGATGGGGGTATTTGGCAAGCAGGATGGGGCTGAGAGCCGTGGGATTAACATTAAGACTTGTGACACCAGCTTCGCTCCGTTCCCACGGCTCTTGGCCCCACCCTGCTTGCCACATACCCCCATTGCAGGTCAGTGGTATACCCTCGAGAATTACTCACAGAGGAGCTCCGGAAGGATAAAAGGAGGAGTAACGACAGTGAAGGACGAGAGAGGACCAGGCCTGAACTATTTATGTTGTGTTTTTACTATGTTTATATGCGGCAGTCGTCCATGAGGGGCTGCCGCTTTACTTTACTTTACTATGTTTCTTTGATATTAAAGTGTTTGAACATTCACCAGTTCCCTCCTCCTTCTTCCCTGAACTTTAAACCTTGTTACAAATCACAAACTTTACCTCCTTAAGAGATGATTACCCATTTCAGTCAAAATTTAAACAATCGAATGTTGACGGCAGAGAAAGGCCAATTTAAGGTCTAAATAATAACTTTTACTGCTCTGTAAAGTGCTTCTGAAAGTATAAATACTTGCAGCAAAATAATCAGTGTGACTATCATGCTTTGCTGAATTCTCATTAGCAACAACTGGCTATGAATCCAAGTTTTATCCTCATCATAAATCTGTGCACAGTCCATCAAGCCATAAACCTGTCACCGAGCCAATGACCAATAATTGAGAGTGAACTCAAGGCTTTGCAGCTCTAATGGGATTCTGATACTAGAGATCAATCTCTCTCTTCCCACAGCTCATTAATGCTCATCTTCCCACATTTGGAATGCAGTAAGTGTCTGCTCTCAGCTCTCCTCTCACCTGCAGGCCATTTCCAGCCCTTCCTCTGCATCTGTCAGCCCACCGTTGAGATGCTACATGCTGCACATCCACTTCATGTGCTTCTTTATCCTGTGTGCTCTCGCTGCGTAATGATGGAAACAAGCTGTGCGCTTTTAAAAATGTATTAAGCGTCTGCCCCAGGGATCTCGCCCTTCCAGCAGGGAACAGCAGAATGACCGTTATGTACGGCAGCTGGCTCACAAGCCTCGGATGGGAAGCCAGGCTACGTTAATAGGATGGCACTGCTACGCTGCCTTCTAGATACAACAGGGGCAGAGAAAGATCAAGAGAGTGTCGAAAACAGAGCAATCTGTGTGTTTGTAAATAAAACCTGTGTATATCTGCACTCCTGGGCTTCGACAGCAGAAAGCTGCACTTGTTCCAGAATATTAATCGAGCAAAGAAAAAAAGGCCTCCTTCACATCAAAGTGGGAGAAAAAAGGACAAGACAGGATGGCTGTGTCATGCACTCATACACCCTCACTCTCTCTCCATCCTACTGCATCTCGCCTTTCATCCATCCACCCGCTTCAATCTGTTTTTGGATGTTTTAGTGCAAGCGCTTATGACACATCAAATTTGGAAGCTGACTTTTCTCATTTTTGTTATGTAGACAACATAAAAGCAAGTGGTAATCGAAAAAAAAAAACATCTCTTCATATATATATATATATATATATACTGTATAGAGAGATAGAACGTTCAACATAACTTTAATATATCAAATAAACAAGCAACAAAACGAAAATAAAATGGCGGCTATCCCTAGCGGGCGACTGTCGCCCACATAAACGTAATAAAACAGAACAAAACACTGGCATCGCTCCCTCTTTTATGCTTCCGGAGCTCCTCCGTGAGAGATACCAGACCGTGGAGCTGACGACGGTTCATTACCACTAGCAACACCGGGCTCTCGCCCACCCTGCTTGTCACAGTATGCACGTGTACAGTATGAATGAAGTATTATGCAGCAGGAATACGTGTACAATTAATTCAATCTGAATGTAATGTATTACCATTTTAGCATTTTAATATGAGCTACAAGAATGAGTTGTGTGGTTTCCTGCTCTCCAATTGTCTATGAGCAGTAAAGTGTCCACAGGTTGTGAACTTCAGAATCATGGCAGGAGTAGTAGGTCATCCAGGGAGTTTTTAACCTTCTGCTCTATGATTACTGTGAGTTCACTCACTTCAGGTACTGCTTTTCATAGTAAGAGGATATGTGTGTTCAAACAAGGGTTGGTGTCTGAGGCAAATTGAACTGATTTCATAAAAATTATTGAACCCAATTCATAAAGTTTTAAGAAAATAAATATTATTATTGACAAAAATGTATGCATAAATACTGTTGAGTCAAAATTCCATAGCGAATGAACACAGGCCAATTTGACCCCCTTTATGCATTCTTGGGGTAGTGATACAAAAATTTAATTTGCTATGATCAAATCAAATATGAAAATGACAGTTGATTATGGTCAGAAACATGTTTTTTTTTTTTTGGAAGAATTCATGGAATACAATATGTTTTTATAGATAAAATATTTCAAAAATCACAGCATGCCAGGCAGGTTAATTTGCCAAATTATGCCAATTTTTTTACAGTAAATGTTTCACTTGAATTGTTAAGCTGTTAATATAATTTGTAATCATACAGTACATTCTGTATTAAATTTTTGGAAAGAATTTGCGCACGTGGTCTCAGACTTTTGGACCTCAATTGTATATACTGTATATCTACACTGTAAAAAATGTGTTATACCTTAAAGAGCCATATATACTTCACCTCACCCTTTGAAATGACTTTCTTTGGTGTATTCTAACAGCAAATCTATAGCAAAGTTTCAAAACACGTCTTCTTGGAAAGCAAGGATGGATTGCATGAAAATGCCAGCATGCAAAATCCAGGACAAAAATTGCATGTTCATCCCCTTTCAAAACAACTTGCATTGACTCAAATCTATTTTCCTCATGTGTTCAGAGAATGAATAGGCTTGCTTTCATTCTGCACATAAAGACGGCGTCAAACATCTGTAAACCAATTCTACTGCATAACAAGTAAACAGCACCCAATAAGGTTAAAAAGGAAACATGATGTCAAGATGTATTGTGAATTTAGGACAGAAAACAACAGCAAGTGGAAATGCATGTAATTCACGAGCTAAACAACATGTCCGGGTTTACTGGGTCGATGATAAGGGCTTATTAGTTGTTAAACCATCAAGGACACAACAAACAATGATTATACATCGCATTACAGCGCATTATACAGAAGCTCTCATCTGTTTTTCATACTCTAAATACATGTAATTTCTTTCATAATATGAAAAGAAGACACCCAGCTATTATAGCTAATCTTCAAATTTATTTCTGTCATGACAAAGTAACTGTTAATATGAGATTGAAACTACTGTATATTTCTGAATCCAATTGGACAGATACGTACATAAAAGAATAATGCATCAAAAGTTCAAATAAAACCTTATAAAAAAATATGGCACATGAAATAAATCTTTTCATTTTCTTTCAGCGTAGCTTACAGTCAAACATATTCACTTTTCAAACATGAGCCAGTTAATGCTATTTTTTCATTGTTATTTTCACACCATCTGATTCTGAGAAAGATTTTGCTTTTGCTTAGTTAAATCTCTACGTCTTTGTCACTTAAAGTCGTAACTTCTGTATTGATTCACTCGTGGCATATTTCATACTTTTTTGAGCTTCGGTGGGATTTATATTCCACCATACTGTACAAAGAATGAAAATGACTTTACTTTTGTTAACCCAAGTCCCATCTGAATTTCATTTATAAATAAATTCGCCATTAGGTCTTTCTCAGAGAAAGTTTCTCTATGATTGCGCCAGAACTGTCAAGACGTGTGACAGACAAACAAACTCAGGTGTCTCATTAAAGAGAAAGGAAGATTCTTTTCCAGCCACTGTTTTTTTTTTGTCTAAAAGTAATTCATCGTTATAACAGCTGCTTTAATATTATTGCCAAAGAAGTCAAAAGGAGAAAAAATAGCGGGTTGGTGTCAATGAGCATTATTGATGTGGATACAAAAGAATGGTTGGGAAACACTAAAACTTATATATGACAAAAATTCTTACACTTTTTATAGGACAGTGCTGATCATACTGTCTCAGGTTTAGTAGCCACAAGGGTTTTTTAAGGATATAGCCAGACCATTCAATCACCAGGACACCATGCTATCTAATATTACATTACTCTGCCATTGACCGAGTATGATAGACTTCTATTGTGTCACATTCGGACACTCACATCTGAACAATGTCTGTACGAGCAGGAATGTGTGCCGGTGCTCTTGATGGTGAGTAATAAGAACGAGATGTACTACAGGAACTAGAAAAAAGACGTAGTATCTTCTGGTCAAGATTCATATTTTGTACCTATAGGGAGCAAGCTCTATATAGGCGAGATTTATCAGGGAAAGAAATGCTCTGCAACTGGAAGTCTAAAATTGCATCTCTGCAGTTTTATAAGGATGATTTGGTTTGGATGGAACCAGAAACAATACTAAACAATAATAATCTAAATTTACTCAAACATCTTTCCCAAATTAATTAAGGATTGTCAATTTCTCCTAATAACATCTTCTGAGACTTCAAAGTAAACCATCAAAGTGCTTGCAATGCTTTTTTTTTTACAATTTTAACTTTCTTTAGTGTGTAATGTTCCTGTTTGAGCATGATAAAGGACTGCAAATAGGGCTGCACGATTTATCGCACGATATGAAAAATAACATTGAACTTAAACTCGATTCTTAGAGCAATTATGAAATCGCAAAGGTTGCGATTATTTTTTTATGCACAGCTTGTCAATGAAGTGCGGCTCCAAATGCTAAATGCTTGCGAGTTTGAGTCGCTTATAATTTGTTTGCGCGGCAAACATCTTTCCCGACATGAGAAGCATTTATTAACATCTTGTCCAACAAAAGACAAATGTTTTTACTCCAAACGCACTTCATAATGACAGCTCAGCATCCTTCTGTGAGATGATGTGTCTTCTTACACAGAATAAGGCAGTCGTGTGTTTATTAGTCATGTTTAAATCAATCAAAGCGTTTCAATCTTCTGTTTATTCAGCTACAGCGTTATGATTTTCTGTTGCAGGGTATATTTTGGGTTTCTGCGCAAGAGCGCCCTCTGGCTTTCAGATGGAGAAGCATTTACTACCGATCACAGAGCCGTACAGCTCTGACAAGCTGCGCATTAAATAATCGCAGCCTTTTCCAAATCGTGTGTTATTTAATCGCGATGAATCGTGCAGCCCAAACTGCAAAGTTACAAAGCACAAAAGTCACTAAAAAAGGGAGTCATTCTCTATAAAGATTAATTATTCGACTACTATTGATTGTAGTCTTGAGTTTTCTTCCAGAAACTTAGGTCACAATATTCCTCATTTAAATAACACCCACCCATGGCATACGAAAAAAGGGCGAGGCCTAGTTGAGTTAGTAGTATGTTGTTGCTATGTCCAAGCTTAAATGTATAGGAGAATTACAAAATAAAAACATGCCACTGTGAAACATCCTGTTCAAGGGTAGTTCTGATCGATCTGCTTGTTAAGGTGTGCGACATTTCTAAAACATGCTCGAAGATGTTGGCCAATCACAGCACAATCCAGCTGACCAATCAGAGTACATTGCGATTTTCGGAAGGAGGGGCTTTGAAGACACCGGAACTAAACAGATTCTTACTGACAGCCTGGGAAGAGAGGTGCTGCAACAATGTAAAATATGTATAAAAAAAAATAAGTTCTTTGAACATTCAAAAAAAAATTGATACTTTTTTTTAATAACAAAAAGTTACTAGAAAAGTTTCTAGTAACATACTGAATTTAAAAAAGTGCACAATTAGTGCTTAAATACATATGTATAATTAGCCATCTTACTCGTGTTCAGTGGATGTGATGAGAGTGATGTTTGTCTAATCGATACTCTGTTTCCAGATCAAGCCCTTTGGGGCCTGAACTCAACTAATGATCTGTGATGCAGCCAGCTGGAGAGAAACTGCGGTTTTCCTCTCTGCTCATTCCTGTACGCATGATCCCTATTTGACACTGCAGTACTGGAAGCTCATTACCATACCTTAATCTTTTACTCATCATTTGCTGCTTTTCAAATGTCTTTTATGTAAAACATTTCTGTTTTACTCCAACACTGCTTCCTCAACACTTGATACATAGTGATGCAAACAGTTTCGATGACGTCAGTTTCACCGTATCAATTCGAGAGCGAGTCCTCATCCTTTGCAAGAGCATGCAAAGTGGATTTGCTTTCCCAGTGCAGAAAACAGCATCTTCTCGACATGTTGACAACACAAACCAAACTCTACCAGTAGTTTCACAATCTACACATTGTATAGAACCATTATGTGAAAATGATCCAAAAAATATAAAATAAAAAATTAATCCATTTTCCAAATCTTCCGTTTGTTCTAGGATTATAAACAGGTGCTGGTCATATAATTAGAACATCATCAAAAAGTTGATTTATTTCACTAATTCCATTCAAAAAGTGAAACTTGTATATTATATGCATTCATTACACACAGACTGATATATTTCAAATGTTTATTTCTTGTCATTTTGATGATTATAACTGACAACTAAGGAAAATCCCAAATTCAGTATCTCAGAAAAATTAGAACATTACTTAAGATCAATACAAAGAAAGGATTTTTTGAAATCTTGGCCAACTGAAAAGTATGAACATGAAAAGTATGAGCATGTACAGCACTCAATACTTAGTTGGGGCTCCTTTTGCCTGAATTACTGCAGCAATGCGGCGTGGAATCGATCAGTCTGTGGCACTGCTCAGGTGTTATGAGAGCCCAGGTTGCTCTGATAGTGGCCTTCAGCTCTTCTGCATTGTTGGGTCTGGCATATCGCATCTTCCTCTTCACAATACCCCATAAATTTTCTATGGTGTTAAGGTCAGGCGAGTTTGCTGGCCAATTAAGAACAGGGATACCATGGTCCTTAAACCAGGTACTGGTTGCTTTGGCACTGTGTGCAGGTGCCAAGTCCTTGTGGAAAATGAAATCTGCATCTCCATAAAGTTGTTCAGCAGCAGGAAGCATGAAGTGCTCTAAAACTTCCTGGTATACGGCTGCGTTGACCTTGGACCTCAGAAAACACAGTGGGCCAACACCAGCAGATGACATGGTACCCCAAACCATCACTGACTGTGGAAACTTTACACTGGACCTCAAGCTACGTTTATTGTGTGCCTCTCCTCTCTTCCTCCAGACTCTGCGACCCTGATTTCCAAAGGAAATGCAAAATTTACTTTCATCAGAGAACATAATTTTGGACCACTCAGCAGCAGTCCAGTCCTTTTTGTCTTTAGCCCAGGCGAGACGCTTCTGATGCTGTCTGTTGTTCAAGAGTGGCTTGACACAAGGAATGCGACAGCTGAAACCCATGTCTTGCATACGTCTGTGCGTAGTGGTTCTTGAAGCTCTGACTCCAGCTGCTGTCCACTCTTTGTGAATCTCCCCCACATTTTTGAATAGGTTTTGTTTCTCAATCCTCTCCAGGGTGCAGTTATCCCTATTGCTTGTACACTTTTTATACCACATCTTTTCCTTCCCTTCGCCTCTCTATTAATGTGCTTGGACACAGAGCTCTGTGATCAGCCAGCCTCTTTTGCAATGACCTTTTGTGTCTTGCCCTCCTTGTGCAAGGTGTCAATGGTCGTCATTTGGACAACTGTCAAGTCAGCAGTCTTCCCCATGATTGTGTATCCTATAGAACTAGACTGAGAGACCATTTAAAGGCCTTTGCAGGTGTTTTGAGTTAATTAGCTGATTAGAGTGTGGCACCAGGTGTCTTCAATATTGAACCTTTTCACAATATTCTAATGTTCTGAGATACTGAATTTGGGATTTTCCTTAGTTCTAATCATCAAAATTAAAAGAAATAAACATTTGAAATATATCAGTCTGTGTGTAATGAATGCATATAATATACAAGTTTCACTTTTTGAATGGAATTAGTCAAATAAATGCACTTTTTGATGATATTCTAATTATATGACCAGCACCTGTAGTATTATCGGTGTATAATATAATTATACACTGATCAGACATTATATGACCACTGACAGGAGAAGTGAATAACACTGATTATCTCTTCATCACGGCACCTGTTAGTCGGTGGGTTATATTAGGCAGCAAGTGAACATTTTGTCCTCAAAGTTGGTTAGAATCAATATATATGCATTTATACATCGGAATTTTGTCAGAATTATAGTATTTTGTTATTGCTGAACATCTCTCCTCTACACCTTTGCAGAAATGCAGTGGGATGTTTACAGAAAATAATGCATGTATACACCGTTTGCTCTTCAATCAGTTGCCCATCAAACTGCAACACACTCGAAAGGATGTGGCTGTGCTTTTCGATGCAGTTTGGGTTGAATTAAGCTCAGTGAAGCATGAAAAGAGAGAGGAAAGACGTACATCATGGAAAGAGCACAGTTGTTATGCCTCAGCCCGTGGCTGCATGGAAATAGACCTAAACACACCCTGTACTCTGCTGGAGTTTGTACAACAATACATTTGTCTGCACACATACGCACACACATTCACATTTTGAAAAGTGCATACACATTTACATTTACATGCACAGCCACTTTTGAATTACTTTGAGATGAAGACTTCCATTTTAAATTTGCCTGAAGTGTAGAAGCACTTAAGTGGAAAACTAATCATAAAATCATTGTCTGTGCAGATTGACATCATTATAAAAAGTTCTCAAACTCAAGCGTGAATTATAATGTTTCGTTTTCTTGTTAGAAAGAACAAGTTGAAGGATATTAAACATATGATTAATGCTGGCTCAGATTATATGCTCAAATAAGAGTTATTTGTCAGTACAAACATTAAGTAAAACTGCAAGTGCATTAAAGAAATCATATTTTATACTGCAGCATTTTTTTCTTTCCAACCTCTCTCTGAGTCTGAATTTATTAGGCTGTTCAGCAACCTGAAATTCTGCAATCATGAAATTGTTCCTGATTTATACAATAGAAATATATGTGTCCCCACACAAATAACACGGAATGAGAACCAGAGAAGTCATTGCATATTTCAACTGACTTTGATTTGATGTCAAATCCTGTCATTCAATAAAACACTGCCATATTTTAGACGGACTAATACAACATCCTGAAAAACCATGAAAAGGTACAAGAAACCAGACCATGTTAAATGGGATTTTTTTTGTCTTTCTTCTGTGAATTATTGACCGCTGAGATTGAAATTATTTAAAAATATATTAGTAATAACCATTTAATAAAAATAACTATCAAAATTATAGATAATTAAATAAAATTATATAATAATTAAATAATAAATTGATACAGTCTGGTTTAAATGTAAGGAAATGATTTAATTCGTTATTATGATGAATTAACTTTTTAATATTATAAGTCTATATATATATATATATATCTCATATATACACATATATATCATATATACACATATCTACATGTCTGAATTCACCAATGATTTTTGCAGGGCATAATGTTTTTGTGCTGTGATTTATTAACTGCTGAGATTTATTTAATTTAATATTATTTAATAATAGATTAATATTGATAATTTAATACAAATAACTGTCACAATTTTTAAATGATATTAATACATAACTTGCTGCACACACTAAAAATCACTCCAAAACTACATTTACAAAGTGCACAGGTGGCTGTCAGCACCGCTTTCAATACACCCAACTGATGGAGGGAGAGAGCGACATCTGGAGCAAAAGACTGTTGTGAATGGTGCTAATCTATCAGGAGCTGAGATATGGCACGGGGATAGAGATGTACATTAAATGAAGGTAAAACGCAGTCACTGCAGTCAAGCAGTTGTGGATGTGATTTATAGTTATTCACCAGCAGATGGGAGAGAGCCGGTGTGGGAGATGATAAGCTGTGAATGAAAGATTTATGGTAAGTAGAAAGAAACACATCCAAGATTACTTTCCCCTCCCCAAACTAATGCTGCATATTCAAGTCATGTCAGAATGATTATATTTAGGAGATGAACACACAACAATGTCAAAATTACCAGTGGAACGCACAGCAGTCCTATTGAGCACAGAATTTCTTAATTGTGGGCTTGGCAATTAAAGACAAATCACTGCAGAAGTTAATTGGTATTAGTCATAATTAAATTGTAATTGCGAATGCTGACTGCACAACTTAGCTTGTGTGGTTTCTGACTACTGTTCGTAAAGAATAGCAATAAAGCTTGCCAGTAAATAATTCTCATTTAACTGGCGCATGATGAGTCGACAGGCTTGTGTGAAAAAATCTTTGTGGTAGCAACCTAAAGTTGAAACATTGATAAAGCATCTAATGTGCTTAATTTGTTTTTCATTTTGTTGTTGTCTAAGTCAATATATAGATGAAAAGACAAAAAGAAATACATCTGAGTGCATCTTATTTCACAAGCAAAATGACTTGAATGCATATCATCTTAATTATGACTTGAGTAAACACCGCAGGAGGACTGGAAATCATCACGTCAAGAAGGATAATAATGCGTTCCACCCAAAGATGGATGATGGATATTCGAATATTAGATTCAAACCGGCGTTTCCGGCATGGGAGGAGGGTGCGCTAACAAGGACGCTAAAGGTCGCGGCCTCTAGTGCACCTCTTGAGGTTACAGACTATCGAAATAAAGCGTTAATAAATTTAAAATGCTAAATCTAAAAGGATTTGGTAATGAAGAAAAGACAAAAAAATGTCATAAAAGACAAGAAGTTTACCCATGATGCACTGCAGCATGAACTGTTATCTTAGACCCTGTTTACACCTGGTATTAAAATGTTTTTTGGTTGATTAGGGAGATGACATTTCCATTTACACCTGTTTTAATCCGACTTTTTCCACTTTCTACCACTTCTGTCCTGATTTCTTCAAGAGGAGGGTCTATGGGCGGGTAAATTTATAGTTTTTTTCAGATCTTTCGATTTAATGGACAAAGTAAGCTCACTCAAATTACATAAGAATGCCGGAGATAAAACAGAGAGCCGCAAGACCATGCCGGACACTGTGAGTGAATCAGGAACGGTGAGAGAACATTGTGCTTGGTACATTTTTTTATCTTCAAACCAAACTTGGGTCTTCAGCCAACATCCCCTCTGGCTAGCGCACTTCCCATAATGCCTGTTGTGGCTGTTTGAACACATTCGACCATATGAGCGTCCACACTACGAAAGCAATCCGGCCGAATGCATTTTCAACTACTTCTGGAAGCGTTCGAAAGTGGACAAGCTCGTAACGTTTTAGACCCCTTTTACACCTGTATTTACCGTCGTCCACTTGTGATCCGTTCGACCAAAATGCATCTTAAAACCAAATGTAAACAGGGCCAAATCTGCAGTCTGAAATAAAAAGAAACACAAATTAACCACAGATTCACTTTTGATGGAAGCCATTTTTAAGGAAAATGTATGTGTGTGTGTACTGAAGTTGTAGAGTAAGTGTGTGTGAAGGGTACCCAGGTGTCACAGGACTGGTGCAATCTGAAGATTCTGCCACAGACAAATGAGATGCCAGCTTTCTTTCTGCCAGCACCAGCATCCTCCCCTCCCGCTTCTGGTTTCTCAGATGGTGATATCTCATAAATTCATTGATTAATAAGAACTGTGATCTTGCCGTTTCTCTATCTAACATATTGAACTGACCTGCCTGCCAGCGCTTTTTTTGACCCCACAAAGTTTTTAGAGTCAGATCTGTCCTGAGCCTTCAGGGAGAACAGAGCCGGAAAAAACAGAATGTTCCATCTCCAGGATCTTGGGTTTGATTTGAAGCGATACCAGGCTCAGGTCAAGCGTCCTCAGAAATACAGCTGGCCATGTTTCAGGCTGGATGAGCAAATTGCAGGTAGCTTCCTCTTGAGCTTTCAAAGTCCCTGGGGGGGTTGCAGATAGTATACAGGGGGAAATGCCTTCATGAGCATTACCAAACCATGGTTAAGTCTGTCCAGAATACGTGAAAAGGGAAATACGGCTGATTTCAAAGGCTTTGGAGGTTGTGTGAGCATCTGTGACTTTGATTTGACCTCCATATACTGCAAAGCTTGGATATAAAACTTTTAATGCTTAGTCAAAAAACCAACAGCTTTTGAGTTAGACTCAGGTTGTCAACTTTCTACCACCCTAATATGGGATCAGAGCTGGAATTCAATGGCAGATTTGTTGTTAAAGGGGACCTATATGCAAAATTCACTTTTACATGGTGTTTGAACATAAATGTGTCAGAGTGTGTGTACACAGCCACCCCATAATAGTAAAAATCCATTTTTTAAAATCCCCATAAATCATAAGCAGTGTCTCAGAACAAGCCCGTTTACAGGTTCTTGCTTTTGTGACATCACAAATGCTTAGGCCCCGCCCATGAAAGCTGACGGACTCTGCCCTATTAGCATTCACCCCGCCCATGTTTATCTCCTCGCCAGAGCATCTAACAGCAGCATTCAAGTAAGAAACTTATTCTTATTAGAGCTACCAAGTTATTCAATTAAGATCAGTGAGTGATTTTCTGATTTTCTTTTGTTGTTTGATTCATATTAACAGCATTTATATCAGCAGGTACTGTATATTACACTGCTGTTATTTTAATACACGGATCTAATATACACATGCAATTTCTTTACTTGCTGTTTATGTTCACAGATTAACTGTGTTTATGTGAACTTGTGTGTATTTGACCGTTTAAGCGCGATAAGACGCTCAGAAAACCATATATCAGTATTTTGACTGATGTGGCTTTAAAACACATGCAGATAATAAACTTTCATGATGATGAAGAGTCGCAATGCCACGTGAGCGTGACCGCGATAGAGATGATTTAGGCAGAGTATCTGTTGTTGTACAGGCTCCGCCCTGTTCTGGAAAGTGGGGTGGGGAGCAGTAGCTCATTTGCATTTAAAGATACATGCATGCAAAAAGCATGTTTTTTTTCCTTCGACCAAAGTCCCTTTCAAGGAAAGCCTGTTCACAAGCTGGCAACGCCTCCGGGCAGCTATTTCAGGCATCCAAGACCAAGTCCTATCTATTTTGAATGGGGGAATCCTGAAATCTCAAAAACAGCTTGGCAAACTCACCATTAAATAACATTTAAAATCAGCAACAAAATCTGACACGAACTGCCACATAAATGTTATTTCTTATACTCAAATAGCATTAAAAAAGCTTATTTTTCAGGCTAGACAAACCAATGCGCATGCGCAGTCATAAGTGCGAGCTTCTAATGGCAACAATGACTTTACCAATCAGTGATTGGCTCTTTTACTTAGAAGGCGGGACCATTTCCACCATATTGCGTATCGCAGTTACTCCCATTCATAACTAACAAGAGTGAACTGTCTTTCTATATCTATAGAGCTCTGGATGTCATGTGACCCATTCTGTTTACAACACCATGCTGGCAGGCAGGGACAGCCGGGAGCAAATATGAAATGAATGGCGCCAGCATGAGTTCACTGCGCACTTTAATCAATAAACATAGACCTGTACATAGTAAAACTTATTAGATTAAACATAATAGATCCCTATAATACTTCTAATGTGTATCGATAAAGGGACAGATAGCTTTCCTATCCTGATATCGACAGCTACCTCATCAACGTTCCCTCGTCCTACTCCAGAGACTCTTTAAAAGCCGACAAAAGCCTGGAGGGTTACGAAGGGACGCAATCTAATTTTGTGATGAATATTAAACTCGTCATTAAATTAGTCTTTCGGCTAAATCTGCTTCGTCGTCATTGGAAGGGTAAGTCGACTGTGTTGTTAGGTAATCGACCCTAGCTGTCCTAGTTTGTAGGAACGTAGCCAGCAGAGCTATATCACTGGGAGTACAGCAGACATCATAAATCTAATGAAATCTTAACCGGTTAAATCCCAAATTTTTCCCCAACATGAAAATATCCAAATGAGATGTCATTAGTTGCCCCTTGAAATAATAAATTATTTTTGGAAATTTTTATGGAAAAGTGTGTGAAAAATTGTGTTTTGTAATGTGTATACTAAAAATCCTTATATAGTCTATATCAGCCCATTTTAGGGTTACTATTAAACATAAAATCCATCTACAACACTTATAGGAATACTGAGATAAAAGATTTTAAAAATAATAATAATAATAATACAACCATCTGTTGTTTTGTTGTGCTGGTTAACACGTTTTATTGCAGTGAACCATTTCAGTCGTCTTTCGGGATCCTTAGGAATACGATAAAACGATTTCCCCTTTGCTTTCCCCCGCCTGTTCTGGCATCCTGGCGCAAAACGGCTGTCCACCATGTTGAAATAATGAGGTTTGTAAGGTCTAAACAGTCTGATTTTGAATTATTGTTCAACTTCAACCACTATCGATATCAACGCTATAGCCGCTCTAGCGCTCTCCTGATGGCCTGCCAAAATGATTCGATTAGTTTAGATTGTGTGACGTCAACCTCTGGAGCTCTGTAGTCTTTGCTTCCACTCAAAAATGGGCTTTTACAACATGGTATAACAAATGATCTGTTGGTTTTTAGACTAGGGTTACCTGAGACTTATATTGTATCTTGTAAAAAAGGGCGCATAATAGGTCCCCTTTAAATAAATTTATAGTAACAGTATGTTGGTAGTACTCCTATCATTATGAGGACATTCCAAAGGCATAATGGATTTCATATTGAGCTGAGGATGTTTTCTAGCCACTAACCCTAAACCTATCATCACAGAAAACTTTTTGTATTTTGTAGTCTGTAGTGACTTGGTGTCAGATGCGCTTTTGAAATTAATCGGAAAACACAGCAAATAAGTGCTGCCAACAGTCTTGTCCAACCTTGCTTTAAATCTCCCTCCCTGACTGATTTCAGTGCCCTCTTGTGTTTATCTGCTCTGTTGATCTCTGGGATGGATGAATGCGCTGCCTGTCAGTCGGCCAGAGACTCAGAGTTGCTCAGTCTCAGATGTGGGAGCGGGGTTAAGTTGTCCTTGTAGTCCGAGCCTTATCTTTGCCTGCTTTGCTTCAGCCTGGCAGATAAGAGGAAGACAGTCGAGCAGATAGAATCAAGGTTACTAAATGATGGACAGTTTCTGGCTCCTGTCTGAACAGGAATCTGATGAAGGTGATAATGTATTTGGATCTGCTAATGTGGGAAATAATTGGTGCACCTGTTTTGAATCTTATTAAGCTATCACTTCATTCCAGAGGGATGTCCACAGTAACAACCTATTGCCACTACCTCCTTGATATAATGAACAATTCAATTGCCATCAGTAATATGTATGATAGTGTAAAAATTACAATCGAGAGACTAAATATAGAAATATATTTTTCCTTTATTTTGTCATTCCCATGCATTTAGAGTTTTCAAAAGACGCCTGCTTTTCACATTTTTTAAATTTCAGTATCGACTTGGTACCCAACTTTTGTACTTTTGACAACTCTACATGGAATAATCTTTATACCTCAGCTGTTTTATTTAACTTTTTAACAGAATATTTCACGTCGAGTATATCATTATTTACTCAAGTGTAGGGGGCGACATTCAAATGCACTGCACTGATAAAAGACACAAGCACCAATGAGGTTTGTGTGTTTTCCCCCCACCTCCTTCTCCTTATATGGTGTTGCTCCAGGACGCAGTGTGCTAATGTAAACAAACAGACATTTTGGTGCATTCAAGTCCTCCAGAGAAGTTCGTATTTATGTTTATGACGTGTCAACTTTATCGTTACATATTATATTGCTGTATTATAATGCCATCATATTTTGTGCAGGCAATTAGCTTATTTCGTTGTAAATACAAAAAGCCTGACAATTCAACTGCTAAATACCTATAAGTATTGTGGTATCTTACCATGTTTCTCACTGACACGTGCCAACTCGTAAACTCGACCCGTAAACCCGAGCTTCCAACTCATATTGACTTTGTGGTGGCATTCATGTGGGTTCAACTCGTAAATATGATCTTTCCGACATGAATTGAATTCACCATTATCGCAGATTTAATTAGGGATTCAATTCAATTTTGAGTGATTTTTTTTTTTTTTTACATTAAGCAAAAGACTATTACTTTCTATTGCTCCTGCAAAGCAGGGTTATTATCATTAACCAGTGCTTGAAGGGAGCTGGTACGCACTTCTCCATTATTACCTTTAGCGTACCACCAGTTTTCCTTGCGTACCATCACTTCCGACATGTTGCATGTACGGAAGCCCGCTGCGCCCTCCCTTCTTCAGGAACGCATTTTGAACCGAGCAATCAGAGTACCGGGACTTTTATTTTTCCACTTCAAGCACTGTCATTAACTAAAAAGAAAAAAAAAAAGTTTAATAAAATAAAATAAAATAAAGCTGAAATGAAATAAAAATTTAAGATAAAAAAACTTGAACTAAATGAAAATTAGAAACGTTGCTCTGACAACTAATTAAAAATAAGTTTGAAGTACTTCTTTTTTTTCTCAAAAAATTGAAATAAAATAAATAAAAATAAATTAAACCTAAATAGTTATATATATATAACTATTTAGGTTCAGACCAACTTAAATTTTTCACTCTTTGTTATATTGCAGTCATTTGCTAAAATCATTTAAGTTAATTTTTTTCCTCATTAATGTACACACAGCACCCCATATTGACAGAAAAACACAGAATTCTTGACATTTTTGCATATTTATAAAAAAAAAAAAATGAAATATCAAATGGTCCTAAGTATTCAGTATTTGAGTCCAGCTGTGTTTGATTATACTGATTGGAATTGATTAGGAAAGCCACACACCTGTCTATATAAGACCTTACAGCTCACAGTGCATGTCAGAGCAAATGAGAATCATGAGGTCAAAGGAACTGCCTGAAGAGCTCAGAGACAGAATTGTGGCAAGGCACAGATCTGGCCAAGGTTACAAAAAAATTTCTGCTGCACTTAAAGTTCCTAAGAGCACAGTGGCCTCCATAATCCTTGAATGGAAGACGTTTGGGACGACCAGAACCCTTCCTTCCACAGAGATTTAGAATGGCATAATGACAGACTTTTCAGTCTTGGGTGAACTATTCGTTTGCTATGTGTATCAGCAACACAAACAATAAAATAACTTAACTCTAGATATATAATACATAGAAATGTGTTGAACTGTGAGAAAGGCATGTTTAACCCTGAGGAACTTGTTAAAACCTTCAAAATATGTTAGCAGTTATATTCTGCATTTGTATTGTTACATCTCATGTTTGGCTTCTAAAGTAAATAAACCTATGGATCATGCAGTAAAATATTGTCTGACAGGCATCTCCTATGACAAAAGTCATTGCCTCTGGCTGAGAGCCTCACACACATTCAAGAGCCGTGACACCCTGAAGGGAAATCGTGTTCTTCATAGTGCCCTTGGTAGTGAGCCAAACCGAGCAGCAATTAATCTCAGTAAGTTATTCACTGCTCAGAATACCAGCTGACCTCATAACTGCTCCGTTAATCATTTCTACAGTTCAGAAGATTAAGACGATTGCTGTATTGTGTTTAATGATGGTAATGATGCTGTAATCATTTGAAGTTGTGCTCCGAGTTGAAAATCAAATGACTAAATGATCAATTATTTAATTCATGTAGATCAATAATCGCTCTTTAAATCGACATAAATAGGCATATTTAACAATGAATATTTTATTAAAATATGGAATGTTTGTCAAAAGTTATGCAAATGCAATAATTAAATTGAAATTTAGAAAGAATGGACCAATTTCTCTTTTTAAGTCTTTATCAATTTGTCAATCCATGTGTGAACAGTTGAAATCAATTAGCAAATGAAAATCGAAAAAAGCAATTTGTACTTTCTTTGTAAAATGCTATTGAATTGTTTTTAAAGATTTTTGCACTATTTTATTTTTACATTTAACTACATGTCACACACTATAAAAAATGCTGGGTTAAAAATGGACAAACCCAGCGATCGGGTTGTTTTAGGTTGGGTAGTTTTATTTAACTCAACTATTGTTAAAAAATGACTATATTGCTCAATGAAAATGAACACAATATAGGTTGCTAATGAACATTTATTAATAAGTTCAATAAATAATAATTAAATAATAAACATTTATTAAATTGCTTATTCACAAATGTTCAATGTAAATATGTGTCTGACCCAATTTTGGTTCACTTTAAGCCAACCATGTTGTATTTTTTAAACAATAGATGAGTTAAATAAAACTGCCCAGCAGTTAAAATAACCCAAATGCTGGGTTTGTCCATATTTAAACCAACTTGAGTTGTTTCTAACCCAGTAATTTTTAGAGTGTAGAATCAATTAAACCATTTTAAATGCATCTATTTATCTGTCAACTTCAGTCGTGATTTATTTATCTCAGTGCTGTCAAATCGAGTAATCGCAATTAATCACATCTAACATAAAAGTAGTCACATGTCTCTGTGTGTTCTGGACTTTGTTTTCATTTATCACATGTGTGCTTTGTTAGATTTTTCCCACCACTTCTTTGTTTCCATGGTAACCCTCATTATTAGTTCATTCCTATCAGCTCTGTGTAATTAATTAGTCTTGTTTGCTCCCCTGTGTTCCTTGTATTTATACCCTCAGTTTCTGTTCAGTCTTTGTTGATTGTTATTTTGGTTTGGTGTCTTGTGATTAAACATTGTTCCGGTGAATCTCTGTCGTTGTGCTTCTTCTTAACCCACAAGAACCATAACAATTAAGTATATATATATATATATATATATATATATATATATATATATAAATTCAACTATCAATATATACATACATTATATATATATATATATATATATATATATATATATATATATATATATATATATATACTTAATTGTTATGGTTCTTGTGGGCTATATACAGGGCTGGGTAGGTTACTTTTAAAATGTATTTCACTACAGATTACAAAATACATGCTTTAAAAAGTAATTTGTAACGTATTTTGTTACATTACTCAAGTTTAGTAACTTAATCTTAATACTTTAGAATACTTTGGATACTAATAAGTGTGGAACAAACACAAAAAAGGTCATTGCAAGTTTTTATCTCACAATTCTGACTTTTTCCCTTAGAATTGTGTGATATAAAGTTTATGAGAATTATGAGATATAAAATCACAATATTGAGAAAAGTCAGAATTATGAGATATAAACTCACAATATTGCGAAAAGTCTGAATTATGACATTTAACTCACATACTAAATTCACAATTGCAAGAAAAAAAGTCAGTATTGCAAATTTATATCTCCCAATTCTGACTTTATAAATAGAAATTGTGAGTTTAAATCTCGCAATTCTGAGAAAAAGAAGTCAGAATTGTGAAATGCAAACTCACAATTGTGAGGGAAAAAAACAAATTGTGAGAAAAAGATGCAGTGACCTTTTTTACAATTATAAAATGACTCACAAACTATCACAAAACATGAAAACAGTCGAAAACATGAAACGTCAGAGTCAGAGAATCACCGATTGCTGTTTAAATGACATTAAAATTCAAAGTAATCACTTTGGTAATCTAAAATATGTTTCAGATGTAACTGTAATCTGATTACCACCAATTTAAAATGTAACTAATGAAATACAGTTACTCTACAGTTACTTTATTTAAATTTTGTATTTTAAATACGGAACTAAGTTACTTGTATTTCGTTACTCCCCAACCCTGGCTATATATATATATATATATATATATATATATAAAAATTCAACTATCAATATATACATATATATACACACACATATACACATATATATATATACACACACAAACTTTTATGTTAGATGCGATTAATCGATTTGACAGCACTAAATTATTTGCAGTTTTATTTATGAAAATGAATTACCAATCAATCGATCAATAAGTAGATGATCACCTCTCATTATAATACCATGACAATCAACAGGTGAAGGCTGTCTACTTGGGACCAAAATTCACACAGCAGAGAAATTTCTGAAGACTGCATGAACGCTTTCAGAAAAGTTACTCAGCCAACTATAGTTCAGCAACTTCTTTTCTGGCACAGACTCCTTCTCAGACATTTCACAACCTCTCAGTGACATCAATAGATCAAGACCTCTTCAAACACTCTGCCCAGTTTCGATAGATATAGCAGTCACCGTTAGATTTCATCAGAAATGGGTCAGAATGGTTGATATACATCCACTAAGTAATGAGTTTGGTTGTCTGAGGCTGAAACTAATCAAGACCCAAAAGATCTGTTTTCTGTAGATAATGTTCTTTTAATATACTCACAAAAACAAACCGCTTTGTCCAGGTAGGAGATGCTGCTTATTTATAAATCTGTTGTAAAACAGGACGATAGGATCTACACGCATACAAGACACTGCAAACATACTGCGAGACCACTGGGAACATTGTTATCTGGCGTCTCAAGGGGATTGAGCGAATCCACATCAATAACACCAACACATTTACTTTACTGCATCGGATCGCATTCAAATAATGGCAGGCAAAAGCGAGGTTTATTAATAAATGAGCGATTAAATCCAAATTTGTCATATTTCGATCTTTCTTTGAAATTGGTGACAATGGCTTTGTTTGCTTTGTTGGTGTTAATGCCAATTGATTGCTTCCATGAGCTAGACCAAGGTAACCTTTTCTTGTCAGTGTCTAATGGATTTTCTACTGCTATTGACAAGAGGAACCTTCACTTGGTATAAGACATACACTTTATTTTATATCACAATTCCTCTCAGTTATAGAGAGGATGATAACTTTGTTCCAAAACCTACTCTCTAAAAAATGCTGGGTAAACGACCCGGGTTCGAGGCCCGCTCGGAGCGGGTCAGGTAGGACCCGGGTAGAGGGGCTACATTGGTGCCGTGACCCGGATGGGAGTGAGGTTTAGGGGGGTGAGTGTAACAGAGGCCAGCCAGTAGTTGCTGTGTGAGTAAACCTCACTCCTCTGACCTCAAGAGATGCTCTGGTGACAGACGCTCGAGGTCGCAGCCTTTTAGTCTCCTTGTTAGAGCGTCCGACTCCCATGCCGGAAGACCAGGGTTTGAGGCCCGCTCGGAGCGGGTCGAGTAGGACCTGGGTGGAGGGGTTACATTGGTGACGAAACCCGGGATGGGAGTGAGGTTTAGGGGGGGTGAGTGTAACAGAGGATCAAATTCGGCCAGAAATCTTGGAGTAATCTTCGATAACCAACTGACCTTCAAAGACAGCTCTATCATGCAGATTTGCGCTACTCAACATCAGGAAAATCAGGCCTTTACTGAGCACGCAACAACTTCTCGTCCAGGCCCTGGTCGTTTCTAGGCTTGATTACTGCAGTGCTCTTCTGGCTGGACTGCCGTCATTCACAATCCAACCTCTACAAATGATCCAGAACACTGCAGCACGTCTTGTCTTTAAAGAGTCCACGTCACACCTCTCTTCATCTCTCTGCACGCATCAAGTTCAAGGCGCTGATGCTTGCTTACAGATCCACCACAGGCTCCACACCCTCCTACCTCCACTCACTGTTACAACTCTACATCCCCACCAGAAGCCTGCGATCACTAAAGCAGCGAAGAATCGTGGTACTGTCACAGAGAGGCACAAAATCAATCTCCAGAACATTCTCGTTCACTGTTCCCTGCTGGCGGAATGATCTCCCTACCTTCATCAGGAATGCAAAATCCCTGGCAATATTCAAGAGACAGCTGAAAACTCATCTCTATCGTGAGCACTTAGCCCCATCCTTAAAAAAAAATCCTATCCTTTCCTCTAATCCCTCCCTATTCTAGCTTATGCTACTCTGAGCAATGTCTGTATTGTGAGCACTTTCTCTGTCTATCTGCCTCTTCATGATGAATCGCTTGTTGTATTCCTCACTTGTAAGTCGCTTTGGATAAAAGCGTCTGCCAAATGAATAAATGTAAATGTAACTACCTACTAATGGAACAATGCATGTATGAGGGAAAAATTCTCATCTTTAATGTCTTCAGTTTAACACCCACTGCATGATCCTATCAAAAGTAAAAGGCTCTAGAGAGTTTGTCGTTACACCCACAAAGAAATTCACTGGTACTCTAATTCTCATATATGGAGTGACTTCACATTTGTAAATGTAATTCGTAATGGTGTCATTTCTCCTGAACAAACTGGCAATGAATAATCTCAACTCAACAACCACATTCTGTTACACAAACCTCTAATGCTAAACCTCTTTCTGGAAATGAAAATCTGAATTAGAAACGGTAAGTTTTCAGCAAATCCAATAAAAATACATTAGATATGTCTATGAACAGGATAATGTTCAGTATGTGCACATGAAGAGATTATATTCTGCCATTTTTCTTCTATAAAGGGAAACCCTTGTTATACACCGAACCCTGTTTACCACAATATCGGCACCACAATTACCTGAATTCACACAAAAACCAAATATCTTTAAGTACCATTGACTGATCCTGAAGGAAATGTTCTACAGAACAAAGTGAGAACAATACGACTGTTTCTGTCTTCAGACTTAAGTCAGTAAATATGAACGTTTGACCCTGAGGTCAGAACATTCTGTACTGCATGAATACTGCATTTTGTATTTCTCTGTGGCTCCACAGAGACAGATAGTATGCGACAAACACTTTAACAGTCACCTTACCTTGAAGTTTCTAGGAAGCCTCAAAACTTTTGGACGTTATTTTTTAATCACGTTTGATTTCTGGGAGGACAAAAAGAATGGAGAGAATGGCAAGACTGTAAACACAAACAAATAGAGATAGAAGACAGAGACAGAACAGAAGTGCTCTGTTAATTCTGTGTGTTTAGAGAGAACTGTAAAAGGAGAAAAGTGCAGAAAAATAAGCCATTAAAGGAGAACCTTTGACGTATCAATTTCTCTCTCAGACGCATTTTTCTAGCGTCCAAGTCCAGATAATTGAAAGCCAAATCTGTTATCTGCAACAAAACATCCTTTATAGACTGGGTCTAGTTGTCACAATGATGCTCGTATTCTCTGGCAGTGGTTTTGTATGTTGACAACTAGCTTACATCTCTTTAAGATTTATTGTAAAATATTGTTACAATTGAAAATAACTGTTTTCTATTTGAATATATTTTAAAATGTAATTTATTCCTGTGATGCAAAGCTGAATTTTCAGCATTACTCCAGTCTTTGATGTCACATGATCCTTCAGAAATCATTCTAATATGCGGCTCATTTCTCATCATTATCAGTGTTAAAAACAGTTGTGCTGCTTACTTTTATTTGTGGAAACCATGATACCTTTTTTTCAGGATCATTTCCTGAATAGAAAGTTCAAAAGAACAGCATTTATTTCACATTTGATCAATTTAATGCATCTTTGCTGATTGAAAGTATTAATCTCTTTCAATAAAAAAAAAAAAAAAAAAAAAAAAATTATATATATATATATATATATATATATATATATATATATATATATATATATATGGCTTATTGAAACCACACACACCTATCATACACACAGAAAGTGCAGTACTTCAAAAGCTGATGTTCCTCTAAAGATTTCAGCACATTCTCTTGAAATCTCATCATCTATTTGAATGTTTGCAATATTCAAATGTCCTCAAGTGAATTTGACTAACAGCAGGTGAATGATTTCTATTGGACAATTTGAAAAGAATTCTCCTCATCAAACAGAAATGGATTACCATTTAATGATGACTTCACAGAGGAGCCGTCTCGCGCTTTTCAAAGGAGCATCTTTAAGAAAGATGTAAAAAAGTCTGTGTGTGTGTCTGTGAGAGAGAGAGAGAGAGAGAGAGCTTTATGTGGAAATTGTCTGTGTGTGTTTGTGATAATATTACTAAAATGTTATCTCTGTGACCTTAAATTGTCTCTCTTTAAAATAATGCGATTAATCAGCGAAGGATGAAATAAATCTAAATGAGTGGGCGTCCCAGTGTATTCACAGAGCCGAATTAAACTGTGGAATCATTGGATGCATTGGCAATTGCAGCTGAAGTTCCTTAAGGTGTGAAAACCTGGGAAAGTGCTGAAAGCTCCAAAGAGTCGTTGATGCTGCTAAGATCAGGACATGAACGTTCAAATGACAGTGCGACTCCTCAAGAGGTGACAGAGGTGTTTGTTAGACAAAGTGGCATTCAAAGTCCACTGTTTGGTCAGTTAAGCACACTTAAAATGTATGAATGTCATTGCATTAGATAAAATATCAAACCAAGTGGCATATACTTTTCCATTTACTTTATTCTCAGTCACCAATATATATATATATATATATATATATATATATATATATATATATATATATATATATATATATATACACATATATATATATACACATATATATATATACACATATATATATATATATACATATATATATATATATATATACATATATATATATATATATATATACATATATATATATATATATACATATATATACATATATATATATATATATATATATATATATATATATATATATATATATTTTACATTAAATTGATCAAAAGTGACAGTAAAGACATTCATAATGTTTACTTTCTAAAAAATATAGCAAGGTTTCCACAAAGATATTAAGCAGCACAACTGTTTTCAACATTGATAATAAGAAGAAATCAAATCAGCGTATTAGAATGATTTCTGAAGGAAGACTGAAAATTCAGCGTTGCCATCACAGGAATAAATTACTTTTTAAAATGTATTACAAAAACAACAGTACAATAAAATTATATATAATTTTATGTACAATAAAATTACTGTATTTTAACTTTCAATGTAACAGTAATTTTTTTTTTTTTTTTTTTTAAATTTGAACTGTAGAGTAATGTAAAGATAGATAACATGCATACTTTAAGCAAAAAATTTAACAAAAAAAAAAATATTTTAGTTAGGGTTTACATGGTAAAAAATAATCTTATCCTTGAAACAAAAAAGAAGAAATTGGGAGAAAAAAGGAGACATTTTTCAAGCAATTACATGAGCTGAGGCATGCAAGCTTCATAATCAACACAAAACAACCTTAAAGGGATAATTCACCCAAAAATGAAAATTCTGTCTTCATTTACTCTTCATGTTATTTCAAGCCCATAAGAGTTTTGTTCATCTTCAGAACACAAATGAAATCTGAGTGCTTTCTGTCCTTCCACAGACAACTACACAACTATCAGTTTGCCGGGACAAAAAGTTCATAAAGAGATCGTAAAACTAATCAATGTGAATTGAGCGGTTTAGAGCAGTGAGCTTCTGAAGAGACTCCATCACTTTATATGATGAACAGATTGAATTTAGTTTATTCGCATATAAACATTGATCAGCGAACATAAACAGAAGCTCAACTGAACCTGAATGATACACGTGAACAAACCTTTTCCGGAAGCTCAACTGTACTGCGTAACACGAGAATGAACCTCGCTGGCTCTCACACATCAAGCGAACATGCTTGATCTTCCATTTAGCACAACTGATGTGAAGGTTGATGAATGTTTATATGTGAATAAAAGCCTAAATTCAATCTGTTCATCATATAAAGCGATCGAGTCTCCTCAGAAAATTTGGACTAAACCATTCGATTCATATGGATTAGTTTTACGATCTCTTTATAAACATTTTGCAGCTTCGAAGTGCTAGTTGAGTTTTGGGTGAACTATCCCTTTAAAAATGGTAGCAGTCGTCGATTTGGCTTGTATACAATATGTAAAGCCTTTTTAAGCCATAGTAAAGCTTTGTATGAGATGAGAAACAGACTTTTGGTGCTTTTTGACGATTCAAATTTACTGTAATAGCTTGTAAAAAAAAAAAAAAAAAGTAACCAGAAATATTCTTCAAAATATCTCCTTTTGGTATGAAAGAAAGCCGTACAGGTTTGCAACAACATCAAGGTGAGTCAATGATGACAGATTTTTTTAATTTTGTTTGTTTGTTTTAAGTGAACTATACCTTTAAACATGTCTTAAGTGTTTGCCATTGCCATTGTATCGTTCATGAACTACAGGAAAAAAAACACAAGTCATGTTTCCTCTGACATGAATGTCAAAACTTCTTTTCAGTGCCGTGCAAAACACCCTTCATAACCTTCATTTTCCATCTGAAATCGATAGCTTATAGACAGACAGAACAGCTCGACTGTAGTTAATTTGAGAACTGTACCTGTGGATCTTGCATTTGATCATCTATCTATAGACCACAGCTCAATATTGCCACGCTATTTCATAATCCTATAGTGCTGTAATGAGGAGATATCAAATATAGACCGTGCGATTGTCAGCCTCGCTCTCTAGCGTGACTGTAATCAGCTCCGCCTTTTTTCTTCTTTAAGCTGCAGAGATTCCTGATGAATCAACCTCTATCCCTCATTAAGAGAGTGTCTTTATCCTATCCAGAACACAGCTGGAATATAAAGAGACTGCAGACAGCAATGAGCACTTCACTCAATCCCAAACCGCAGCTAAACCCTTCATATTGATCTGCTGAGCGTGGAGAGGCTAGATAGACTTGTCAAACAGGTTGCCGTAAAGGCGGCATGGGGGAGTCACAAAATCCCACCGGTCCAGGTGTAGTCAGATCTGTTATCTCCAAGATGCCCTGATACAAAGCTGCATTTCTGCTAAGCCCATCAATGCCTGTTGCTGCATTTATAACCCAATGGCAACAGATGCCGCGAAGGGAGAGGGGAGAGGGGAGAGGGGTCGGTGCTGCGGCACAATGCCAACAAGGACATTAGTTTGGGCATCGGCAGGTGAGACAGGCTGAATGACACATGGCATTTTGACCCGGCGCTAACGAGACACTTCACAGGCCGGCTGAAGTGTCACTCCTGATGAGAGCCGTGTCGGGGTGATGTGGCGACGCCCCCAACAGGTGCTGCACATGCTCATTAACAGCTGTTCACATGCTCGATGTGGCGCCGATGCACAGTGACTTTGAGAAAGAGAGAGTTTGGAGAGAAGGATAAGACAGATACTCTATAGACATTGAGGATGGCCAGGCATTTTTTTTTTAAAGGGGTCATATGATAGAAAATAGGATTGCACTTGCTGTTTTCAGGCCATCCAGACTAATTATGGAAATTAAACAGGCAAAATTGGTCATTAAAATAGTCATATGACAGCACAACCATTAGTAAGAATGGAAATAGCAAAATAACAACTCTGATTATGGCCCCTTTATGGTTTTCAATGCAGATTTTTTTGAGGGGGAAAAATGTAATTCCATTGCCAAATAATGAGTTAATTTCTTTTACTCACTCTCACGCCATACTATCTTCAAGACGAACATAATCGGAGTTATATTAAAAAATATCCTGACTTTTCCAAGCTTTATAATGGTAGTGAATGGGGCTCAA
This sequence comes from Zacco platypus, assembly GCA_038088235.1. Classification (NCBI taxonomy): domain Eukaryota; kingdom Metazoa; phylum Chordata; class Actinopteri; order Cypriniformes; family Xenocyprididae; genus Zacco; species Zacco platypus. Next base: position 35,945,803 of record CM076082.1, on the reverse strand, counting down.
GATTTTGTAGTTAAAAAATGCACATCCATCCATCTTAAGAGTACTCCATACAGCTCCAGGGGGTTAATGAAGGCCTTCTAAAGCAAAGCAATGGGTTTTTGTAATAAAAATGTCCATATTTAAACCTTAAACTATAATAACGGAGTTATATTAAAAAATATCCTGGCTTTTCCATGCTTTATAAATGGTAGTGAATCGGGCTCAAGATTTTGTAGTTAAAAAATGCACATCCATCCATTTTAAGAGTAATCCATACAGCTTCACGGGGTTAATCAAGGCCTTCTAAAGCAAAGCAATGGGTTTTTGTAATAAAAATATCCATATTTAAACCTTAAACTATAATAACTGGCTTCAGGCAACGGCTGTACACAAGTCGAGCTCCAGCAGAAAACTGTGTCCAGCAGAACGTATGACGTGCGATGTATAAGGTTTGGTGAGAGTAGACAACTCTCATGGTTCAAACAAACTCAAGCTCCTCCTCTCTAATATCAAAGTCCTCCATTTCTCTTTAAAAATTCTCATTTTAGACTTCTAATTTGTGACCAGTGTTTGTTTTGCTCTATCCTTTACGCTTCCGAGTTCATCAATACGTCACGCGTCAGGTCAGAGTTCACTCTTCTACTGGAACTTGACTCCCATTTGGCCGTTTCCGCAAACCAGTTATTACACTTTATAGTTTTAAATATTAATGTTTTTCATTAAAAACCCATTGCTTCAGAAGGCCTTTATTAACACCCTGTGGATTACTTTTATGATGGATGGATGCACTTTTTTGGGCTTCAAAATCTTGAGCCCCATTCACTACCATTATAAAGTTTGGATGAGCCAGGATATTTTTTAATATAACTCCGATTGTGTTCGTCTGAAAGAAAAAAAAAGTCATATACACCTAGGATGGCTTGAGGGCGAGTAAATCATGGGATCATTTTTATTTTCGGGTGAACTATCCCTTTAAAGGAGCTTTACATAGAATTGGCAAAAAAATGAATACATTAGAATTTTTACATATAGCCCCTTTAAAGGGATAGTTCACCCAAAAATGAAAGTTGTTTCATCATTTCCTCATGCATTCAACATAAGAAAACCATACTAGAGTAAATGAAGACAGAATTTACATTTTTTGGAGAACCTGATTAATATTGTTGAACAACAATACTACTACTAAAAAAATTGCAACATAACTATTCATTCAGTCAGGTTTATAAAATACCGACTAAACTCACTGTATCTTTAACATCACATTGTCATATGAATAATCTGTCAGTAACTACACTGATTTTCATGTGGTTGATTCACTAAAAAGCACGTGCTCAAAAGATGCCCAAGTATTGAAACTGGTCACACTATACCGTTTTGATTCACTATGAAAGAACCATCTCTTAAGAGTCATTTGTTTAGGAATCAGACTCACTCTGTTTGGGTTGTTTGAAAAATGTTTCAATAAGCAAAATAACTAATGTCACTGACTCTTACAATTAAACAGGCTGTTTAATTCTCAGAGAGAGAGAAAGCAGAAAATGGTCATGCAAAACAAAAACAAATGGTTTATGTGCAACAAACTTTGACTAACATTATAATTGGACTTCAGTAGGGGAAGAGAATATGAATACGCCATTAAACGATGGTACAGAGAGATCTGGAATATACGGTACAAATTAAAGGGTAAAAATCATGATAGATCAGTGAGCATGCAAGAATAAAAGCCCAAATCTAGATGGAAATGAGCTAGAGAGTGAAGAGAGGACAATAAGAGCTGCAATTTTAAAATTGTTACTGCAACTGCGCCTGTCATTGGCTTTAAAGCCAGAGCGTTCACTATGTTTCACTAAAGCAATTCGCCGTCTGGATTACGCCACGCATGCTCAGCCTCTTTTGAAGAGCACAACCATGATTTTAATGTCTCATATGCAGTTTCATTCTCGTTCTAAAAGTTTCTAATCACAAGTCGTGCCACAAGGTATAACTTCCATAAAGGTTCTGAATTCAATTCTATTTAAAGCACAAGTCATAGACGCATTCCAATGAGGCCTCCAGGATGTGTGATTTGAATAGCAATATTTCTGAAGGCAACCCTGCAAAACCCACCCACCGAATCACTTTGACAGCCTGCACTGCTGTAGCACAGACACAATTTAGCCACTGTCACGTTTAATGTGGTCCCGGACTTCTGAGAACATTGTTTGGAACAGTCAGAGCTAAGGGAAGGCGACATGACAAAAATCTCAAATCACAATACGAGTCATTTTATGTCATGATAACGTTATACATCACAGTTATTTTTGCTTTAAATAAGGTTATGATATCAAAAAATTTCCATTGAAATTCATAATTATTGCCAATTTTCAATAGTCACATAAATCTAATACTAAGTATAAAAAAAACAAATTAAAAAAACAAATCAAGCTTACTGAAGGCAGGTAAACAGTGATAAAGAAAACTAAATTCAAGGTACATAATGTAACATTTTTACTAAATTTGTGTTATATATTTCATGCAGCTGTGTACTTACATTATCATAAATGTTTGCAAGAATTTATAAATTCAGAGAAATTCACAATTTTAAATAATGCCCCCTCTCGTCACTTGCGCCTGTCAGTGACGTAATATCTGCGTTATCCCTGGTTTCCGCTTGTACTGCACAATAACCATGACAACAGACATGAACAACTGCGTAATGTCTAGCGGCACGCTGCTGTTGTTTCGTTCGAACATTATGGACCATTGCAAGCAAACTTTGGGACATAAGGAGAAATAAAACGAGAATCAATATCGGCGTGGCTTTTCAAGATGGCGAGAGCTTTACGTCAAACTTTGACTTGACAGAGACGGCGCTCTTGCACGTTATTAGACGAGGTGAGCAAATGTACATAAGACTAATGATTGTTATATAGCTCAACACGACGAAGTGTAAGAATATCATCAGTATGATGTGGTGTTTTTCCCAGATGTATTCATAATCATTCAGCTTGAACGCTGATTAGGCTATGTAAGCATTAAAGGCTCTTTATTATGATTTAGATGGTTTGTAGTTGACTAATCGCTTAAAATGAATGACTATAGTCGACCACAAAAATCTTTACTCGAGGGCAGCCCTAAAATTAAATATACACGTTATTATTAAAGTTACAAAAGTGACTGAGTCAAGAGCAGTGAGAGATTTTCTCCTTTTTTGTTGTTTGACGACAGCAGGTATATTTGGATACTGTCCCTTTAAGACCGACTGCACTGATCCAATAGACTTTACTCTGCGTTTTCTTTCTCAACGGTTTATGTTCACTTCAAAGACGGTCATTTTGACACATAAGTGCATTTAACGTTCAAGCCCAATTGACCCGTCGCAAACAGTTTGATTGACAGGCGATCTGACCAATCATAACTCCGACAAAGCAGTCAGGGGAGTTAGTAGATTAACGTGTCAACTTGAGAAATTGTGTGTCCTCACGTCTTTCCACGCTTGAAACAACATTCCTTCTGATGTTCATTCATGTTTATTTGATGCTATAAATGAACTAGTATGAAGAGATGATCGGTTCCGCTTGAAGGAGCTACAGCGATCTGTCACCACACATTAAAGAGACTCTATACGTTATTTATTGTTTAAACTTCTTTAAAAAATTACAATATTTTAAATATGAAACTGTTTCATACGTTGTCAGTGTCCTCTTTGCACCGCGATGTATTTTTCACTGTGTGAGAACATGATGTGTGGCATGAGAGCAAATGGCTTGTCGGGCATAGCAACAGGGGGCGGGTTTTGCGAAGGGTCAATTAGGCGGTAAAAATAACTCAGTTCAGCACTCACACGCTCGACGAGCAGCGGCTTCATGTGTGTCAGTCTCTCAGACAGCGCTCAGAAAGCGAGCGTTTCTGGAGAGGCAGGAAGAATCACTTCAGCTCTCAATGAAGAATCTTATGACTGCACCCATAGCATCTCTCAAGGGCGGACGGACAGTTTGGGTAGATTTTGCAAAACACAAGAGACCTCGATTAACCTTTAGAACGTCTTGTAAAATATTAAAGTGTCTGAGGAAATCAGTTCTCATTATATTTCTGACTTTCAGTTCTTTCCAGACATTTGAGGGAAATCCACCTGTCATAATTTATTCATCATTCTCCATTTTTTTTCTTTTTTATTGAGGACATTACTAAAAGTGAAATAAATAAAAGTGTAAAGCACTTTATATTGATGCTATCTGATTCACTGCGGGTGATATTATTAGCATTCTAGCACTTCAAAGTACATTTCAAATCATTTATAAAACTACATACACATTATTGATTAAACGTGACCGTAGCCTATAGACTTTTATAGTGTTACAAAAGATTTGTTGCCCTCACAACAATAAATGTTAAAATAGAAGTTATTTTAAATCGCAATAATATTTCATAACATTAACACTTTACAATAAGGTTCATTAGTTAACATAAACTAATAATGAACTGCACTTATACTGCATTTATTAAATCTTTGTTAATGTTAATTTCAACATTCACTATACGGTACAAAAACTGTGAACTAACACGAACAACTGTATTTTCATTAACTAACATTAACGAAGATTAGTAAATACAGTAACAAATGTACTACTCATGGTTAGTAAATACATTAACTAATGAACCTTATTGTAAAGTGTTACCAAATGTTATTATATTATTAAATTTAAATAATAATAATAAAAAAAAAATACCAAATAAATGCAGTCTCGGTGAGCATAAGAGACTTTTTTTTTTTCTTTTTTAAGAGATTCCAAACTTTTCAATAAGGGAAACCAAGGGTTTATTTTTTTTATTTAAGTTTCCTATCAAAAGGCTTGAGCTGTGACTCAAGCACACAATGCTTTGAGCATGCAAAATAATTTCGGACTGCAACACTTCAAAGCATTACAGACTTCCGGTTCCCCGTGTCAACACGAATGAAAACGGATGAGTGGGAATGAATGTGAAGTGTGACTACGGCTTAAGGCTCGGCCTCTCGGTCTCGACACCAGAAACCTGCTATCAATCACTCCAATCACATTTTGCCTCTCACAAGTTGCCTTTGGGTTCTAGAAAGCCTTCCAATTAACATCCATATTAAAAACGTGATATCCCAAACTAACAGTGTTCATTTGCATATAACATTTATGAACGCAAGTAGTTCAGCAAATCCGTATCAGCGCGGTCCACCAGTTACGTGACACGACAGCAGATCTTGCGCATTAGGATTCTGTGAATGTTTCTTTAGCGGTGCTGCTGCAGATTTAATCTTTAACCTGGTGTTTAATTGCCAGAAACGGCATCATCCTGATGTTTATTTAGTTGTCCATGCGATTGTGCCACAGTGTCCATCACGTTGCGGGGTTTATCCCACTCATTTTCATTTACCGCCTTCGAATATTTTGACACGACTCTGGGTTTATAAATGTTTAGGCCTAACTAGAGATCCATTTGCAAACATAAATACATTGAGCTACCAGGCACGTACGTTTTAATAGAATATAATGAATATTTCATCACTTATAATACCTGTCATTTCTTGGCGTAAACGGCCTTTGAATGGCAAATGTAATTAATCTGTAGGCCTAAATAAATTCCTCTTCTGGGTTTCTGTTCTGCATAATATTCCTGTCAATCAACGACTTGAAATTCAACGTTCAAAGTTGTTTATTCACCTTGAGGGCGTTTAATCCGAATCGTTATCTCCTCAGCGAGCACACTGGCGCGTTTTGTATTCATTCTCTCCGTGTGCCGTTTACGAGGAGCTCCCCCGGTTGTAATTTGAGAGTGTTTTCTGCGGGTGTGTTTGTTTGTTTGTTAGCTCTCCTGTTAGACAGCTCTCTCAGGGGTTGAGTGGAAAATCCCTGCAACGGAGCTGCTGTTTCCATTAACATTCTCCACCACAGGCAGCTCAAGCCTTCACACGCTGCTGCCGCAGCAGAAGAATTTCTTTATCGCTATCGCTCTGTTTCCCTCCCTTTCCCTCACCACGTTTTTCTCTATCACATTGTCCACATTTGTAGGCGTTTTTCACCTCACTCCATCTCTATGACCCTCTCCTCCTGTCTCGAGTTCTCAATCTTTGTTCATCGTCCTGTAGATTTCCCTCAGAGAGAAGGCTGAAACCTGCAGAGCGTTTGACCGTGCTGCCAGGGGCAAGATTAATCCACCTCAATCTGACATCTAGAAATGAGGCGTGATCCCTGCACTGCTACACTTATGCATTAATAAAGCGGCTTAAAAAGGCCATATCATAGAATTTTTTAAAAGGGATAGATCACATAAAATACATAATGTCTTCATTCACCCTTCATTCATGTTGTTCTAAAACTTCCTTTTGTGGAAAACAAAGTGATTTTTTTTTTTCAAGCAAGAACGTATATAATTGACCCTTTGCAAACAGTTCGGTTGACAGGCGATCTGACCAATCAGAACCCCGAATCCGCCATTTTGTCCGTCAAAGCAGTCAGGGGAGTTAGTAGATTAACGTTGGTGAACTTGAGAAATTATGTGTCCTCACGTCTTTCCACGCTTGAAACAACATTCCTTCTGATGTTCATTCATGTTTATTTGATGCTATAAATGAACTAGTATGAAGAGATGATCGGTTCACGAGGAGCTACAGCGATCTGTCACGACACATTAAAGAGACTCTGTACAATATTTATTGTTTAAACTTCTTTAAATATATTAAATATGAAACTGTTTCATATGTCTGTCGACGTGTTGTCAGTGTCCTCTTTGCTCCATGATATATTTTTAACTGCGTGAGAACTTGATGTGTGGCGTGAGAGCACATGACTTGTCGGACATAGCAACAGTAACTAAAGGGTCTATGCGAAGGGTCAATTCTATGTGTACTTTTAATGGCAAAAAAGGCATTTTGTCACAAGAAATGATCCAAATAAATGTCCACTCAACATTATTTCCAGCTGAATACTGTTTCAAAATATCACAGCATTACATTTGCAAAGTGCCAGTTGATTTTTACAGTCAGCAGAACTGAAGTAAAACTGTGCAAAAATATTATTCCAATATCTAGTAATTTGCATAATAGCCATCAATTATAAAAAAGAAAAAAAGAAAAAGAAAAACATGCTAACTCTTTAAACTGCATCCTAAAAGAGTCTGCTTTGATCATTCCTCCGTTGGGAAATGCACCTCGGCCTGCCACAGCCTAAGCTCAAGTGAAGCAAAGCCAAAGCAAACTATTTACCACAGGACAGTATCTAATAATTTCCTGTGATTTTGATATATATGGCTCGAGAGGATATATGTGCTCTGAATATCTGAAGAATCAGGAACTGACTCTGAAGTGCACCAGAGTGTCAAAAACTCATCGTGGGTGATACTCAGCAGGCGTGCAAAACAAAATATTTAAAAGGAAAAAAAAATATTTTTTTATATTTCAGGCTAATTTTTTTTCTTGAATATCCTCGATAACACTGATCTAGAACTTACAAAAAGATAAAAAAATATATATATACACATATATTGTATGCATAATATACACTAACCAATATACACTTTGCTAGTACCGGGCTGGATCCCCTCTTGCCTTCAGAACTGCCTTAATTCATCATGGCACAAGGTTCTGGAAACATTCCTAAGATATTTTGATCCATATTGACATGATGGCATCACACAGATGCTGTAGATTTGTCAGCTGCACATCCATGATGCAAATCTGCCATTCCACCACACTGCATTCGCAAAGCTGCTCTATTGGATTGAGATCTGGTGACTGTGGAGGCCATTTGAGTGAAGTTAACTCATTTTCATGTTCAAGAAACCAGTTTGAGATGATCTGAGCTCTGTTATCCTGCTGGAAGAAGCCTTCAGAAGATGGGAACTGTGGCCACGTTTATATGTACACTTTTTTTGTTCAATTTGTACATTCGGTTTGGGCATTTTTATTCTGATTGAGGTGTTTATAGAGCATTTTCATTCGGATTGGACTTTTAAACATTACAAAGCTCTATGAAAACGCACCTACTGTAGACATAAAGGGATGGACGTGGTCAGCAACAATGCTCAAGTAGGATGTGGTTTTTTAAATGATGCTCAATTGGTACTAAGGGGCGCAAAGAGTGACAGGAAAATACACCCCACACCATTACACCACCAGCAGTCTGAACCGCTGGTACAAGGCAGGATGGATCCATGCTTTCATGTTGTTTACACCAAATTCTGATCCGACCATTTGAATGTAGCAGCAGTGAAGTCTGGCTATTCTCCTCTGACCTCTGGCATTAACAAGGCATTTTCGCCCACATAACTGCCGCTCACTTGATATTTTCTCTTTTTCTGACCGCTCTCTGTAAATCCTAAAGATGGCTGCATGTCAAAATCCTAATAATTCAGCAATTTCTGAAAAACTCAGACCAGCCAGTCTGGCACCAACAACAACAACATTCAAAGTCACATAAATCAACTTTCTTCCCCATTTTGACGCTCAGTTTGAACTTCAACAGATGCTAAAATATCCGTCCACATGAAAACGCAAAAACACGCTATGAAGCGCTGTCAAGAGCATGCCAAACAAACAGGTGGAGATATAACCCTAACCTTAAAGCCATGTTGGCCAATCAGAAGCCTGAAAAAAAGGTTATTACAGGTTCTGACATCACAAGCCAAAATCTCTGGATTCACCGACAACACTTCTAAAAATCTTCACCCTGGCAGGAGTTTTAAAAAAGGTTCGTTTTCAGTGACTTGATACTGCATTTGCACGTGGATGAATGGCCAAACCACATAGAAAAAGCTGCGGTTTTGAAAATACCCATGGTCTTGTGGACATTTCTTCTCACCTTCCACTAAAATTTTTTAAAATAAGACAAGTTATAAAATATATTATAGCATGATTACTTTAAATGTTTATTTCTTGATTTATGACAAAAAAAGGCATGGACAATAGTTTCTTAAATTAACTAACTTTTTTAAAACATGATTTCTGTTTCTGAAAACAATATTTTTCTTTTTTTAATGACCGTTTAAAAACAAGTAAATGAGATAAATAATCTTAACCAATGTCACCCTGTTCACCTGCAGCGTTTACCCACCTGGTTAATATGCGCCGACACAAGACATTGACAATCAGTGCTTGTTTATGAAAGAAAAACATATTCAAATTTGAAAACCTACAGGCATTTTCTTGAGATGTTAATTTACATTTAAAAAAATCCAATTATTAAAAAACAATTGTATAAACACACCAATAAACAAAAATGAATTCAGTTACACAATGATTTATATGCAAAGGAGATTGATTAATTATTTTTGGTCTTCCTTTATCCATTTTCACATCTATATTTACCTATATTCACATCTATATATATACATATACATATACATATATATACATATATATATATATACATATACATATACATATATACACATATACATATACATACATATACATATATATATATATATATATATATATACAGCTCTGGAAAAAATTAAGAGACCACTGCAAAATTATCAGTTTCTCTGCGTTTACTATTTATAGGTATGTGTTTGGGTAAAAGTAACATTTTTGTTTTATTCTATAAACTACTGACATTTTTCCCAAATTACAAATAAAAATATTGTAATTTAGAGCATTTATTTGCCAAAAGCAACAACTGGTCAAAATAATAAAAAATATGCAGTGGTCTCTTAATTTTTTCCAGAGCTGTATGTGTGTGTGTGTGTATACATATATATATATATATATATATTACACACACATATACACACATTATATATATATATATATATATATATATAATGTGTGTATATGTGTGTGTGTATATGCATATATATATATATATCTATATATGTGTGTATATGCATATATATATATATATCTATATATGTGTGTATATGCATATATATATATATATATATATGCATATACACACACACATATATATATACATATATATATATGCATATACACACACACATATACATATATATATATACACATACAAAATATATTTTTGTTGTACAAAATCGGCTGAAACTCTCTTTCTGTAGGATTTGCCACATGAGGGAGATTTACAGAGAAAGAAAGAGACGTATTGTTTTTCTTGTTTGTTTCATTCCCATTATGTTTCTCTAGGAAAAAGAGGTTTGATTTTACACGGCTGACCTTTATAGAGATGACACAGTTTCCTGCATTGTGCACCGAAATTTATTTATGTTTACACAGCCATAGGAGAAAGCCAAAAGGAATATTTTATATGTATATATATATATATATATATATATATATAGAGAGAGAGAGAGAGAGAGAGACAGAGACAGAGAGAGACAGAGAGAGACAGAGAGAGAGAGAGAGAGAATTCCTGAACAGTGACTGATAGACTTTGGAGGAAAACAGTAATACATCAGTGTGACCCGAACACCACAGACAATAACATCCTCTGACAAAACCCATCACAACAGTCCCACTACCTGCTCACTGCAAGTCAAACAGACAAGATGACATTTTGGATGTCATAACTCACGATTCACACCTGTTTACAGGCTCTATCCTTGACACGACTCAATTCCCTGACCTTGAAAACCATCGACCAAAATCACTTCCTGACCGTCCCTCAAAAAATGCTCATTACCTGCATGCGGGTTACAGCAGCGGCAGCATGACATCACACATGAGAGGTCATCAGCTTTAAGAGCGCTCGAGAGGAGCCGGATGATAAATAAAGCCCTCGGATGTGCTGCTCACACGGACTTCATTATTCCCAGGTGTGTGGGATGCATCAGGTCTCTTGCTGATGGATCAGTGAGGTTAATGCAGTTCAGGCCCACTGTGTTGAAGAGGCAAACAGGTAGAGATCGACTCGGATGTAGGGGCTTCAGCTCACCCACGTTACATTATGCAGATAGATATCATTTGTCATTAAGTGGCAATTAACCTCTCTTCGCAAATTCTGAAGTACTACAAACAGGTTTGGGTGAGTGTCCGATCCAGTTTACATAATATACTATCACAACCATTAAAGCCCACTTGGTTGTGTGGCTTCAGCAACAGAGAGTAATTATAAACTGCACAATATTATGTTCAAAACAGCTGTTAACTCTTTGATTGCAATTACAGAATTATTGGCCTTTCAGTTCGGATGGATTAAAGTGTAACCTCCATTTTGGCAATACTTTCTGGAAGACAGAGTATGATTCCTAGATATGTTGATTCATATTTGGATTTGAATGACCTACTGATCACCTCATGAGTCACAATTGACCCTTAGCCGGCAGTTTGATTGACAGGTGATCTGACAAATCATAACCCTGAATCTGCCATTTTGTCTGACAAAGCAGTCAGGGGAGTTAGTAGATTAACGTTGGTGAACTTGAACTTGAGAAATTGTGTGTCCTCACGTCTTTCCGCGCTTGAAACAACATTCCTTCTGATGTTCATTCATGTTTATTTGATGCAATAAATGAACTAGTATGAAGAGATGATCGGTTCACGAGGAGCTACAGCGATCTGTCACGACACATTAAAGAGACTCTATACGCCATTTATTGTTTAAACTTCTTTAAAAATTTACAAAATTTGAAACTTTGTTTCATATCAAAAGTAACCTGCTCTGCTCTTTGTTCTACGATGTATTTTTCACTGCGTGAGAACATGATGTGTGGCATGAGCGGCAGGGCTTGTCGGACATAGCAACAGTAACTAAAGAGGGCGGGTCTGTGCGAACGGTCAATTGATACTCTTTACCTTGTTAATGCAGGGACTCGAACCATATCTAGACACCAGTAATAACAAAAACATGGCAACCACTCAACATACAACATCAGCCAGTTACTTTTCATGATCCAATCGATGTATAAAATGTGTTGCAAATGTTGTTTGTTGATCTGGTGCACCTGCATAATTCATACATAAAAATCAACAGTCTAAAAAAAATATTTTCTACATTTTAGAATAATAGTCATCAAAAAATCGTGAAAATATGGGAATTATGCAGTAACAAGAACGAAAACTATAATAACTATAAAGCGCCCACATCAACGAACGATAATGATCTGTTTATTCTTAGCTCGCGCACTTCGGTTCAAAAGTCTGTACGACGTGTCATTGAACATGTTTTTGCTGTTCTTAATGCATTTACACACTTTAACCAGCAGATGTCATCAGCATGCTATGTTTTGAGTGAATAGCGAGTGTAATGATCTAATCCAACAATGAATTTAGTCGTAGTAATTATAGCGAAGTGGAACAAAAACAACAATGGCCGATTTTTCCCCACAAATTGTCCTTGAAAAGGGGGGTTGAATTGTCAAACAGAGGTGGATTTTTCTGGACCTCGGAGATGAACTTCTCCGCAATGTCGTCTGCCATTTTAAATGCGCGAGCCAATTCGAATGGATTCTGATTGGCTGTCAGTCAAGTCAAGTCAAGTCATCTTTATTTATATAGCGCTTTTTACAATGCAAATTGTGGCAAAGCAGCTTTACATTAATAAGAAAATGGTGTCATTGTCCAGCTTATTCTATATATTATTGATTCATTCCGTTGCAAAGATCAATAGTTATTAGTCTAGGTAATTTAGGTATAGCAGCACTGGAGAAAACAGTGACATAATCGTCCGGCTCAGATCAGTTCGCATACAACGGCGCCAATGCAGGCATATCAAAAACACTGCTGAATATCAAGCAAGTGTCCCCAACTTAAGCAAGCCAAAGGCAACAGCGGCAAGGAACCAAAACTCCAACAAATGGAGAAAAAAACCTTGGGAGAAACCAGGCTTAGTTGGGGGGCCAGTTCTCCTCTGGCCAACAGTGAACACTTGTCCGATACTCAGGCAGAGTTACAGGTCATTAAACTGATTTGGAATCGCAACAGTCAAAATATTTAATCTAGTTCCATCTAATTTAAGATCTTTTTGATCACGCCGATATGGGACGGTTTGTTGGGATATGTGCCGCTGGCTGATGAGTCGGTAAGGTCTTCACAAAGGATGAGCTCGTTCACACGGTCTCCGCCGACACCACAGGGCCACACTGCTGCCGCACACAGGCACAGGTTCCCCGTCCGACCCGGACACAGCCCGGATCCAGCCAATCATGTTAATTGGTAAACCTCGGGATAAGCAGAGAGACAAAAAATTAGCGTAGACGCCATTCTTCTTCCGATGTAACGAGTACATCTGGTGTTATAGGAAGTGTTCCCGGTTCCGGCTGACCTGATCTATGCAGCCTAACAATCCTTTAACGGATATGAGGACAAGAGTTTATAGTGCGTCATGTGTATGCCAGATTAAATAGATGCGTTTTTAGTCTAGATTTAAACTGACAAAGTGTGTCTGCTTCCCGAACAATGCTAGGAAGATTGTTCCAGAGTTTAGGTGCCAAATAGGAAAAGGATCTACCGCCCGCGGTTGATTTTGATATTCTAGGTATTAACAACTGGCCAGAATTCTGAGATCGTAATAGACGCGAAGGACTATAATGCATTAAAAGCTCACTCAGGTACTGGGGAGCTAAGCCATTTAGTGCTTTGTAAGTAATTAGCAAGATTTTAAAATCTATACGATGTTTAATAGGGAGCCAGTGCAGTTTTGACAGAACCGGACTAATATGTTCATACTTCCTGGTTCTAGTAAGGACTCTAGCAGCTGCGTTTTGGACCAGCTGTAATTTGTTTATCACACGAGCAGGGCAACCACCCAGTAGAGCATTACAGTAATCTAGTCTCGAGGTCATAAACGCATGAACTAGCTGTTCCGCATTTGTCATTGAGAGCATATGTCGCAATTTAGATATGTTTTTAAGATGGAAGAATGCGGTTTTACATATGCTAGAAATGTGGTATTCAAATGAAAGATTGGTATCAAAGAGCACACCCAGGTTCCTAACTGACGAAGACGACTTAACAGAGCAGCCATCAAGTGTTAGACAGTATTCTAGGTTATTATGTGCAGAAGTTTTTGGTCCAATAATTAGAATCTCTGTTTTTTCTGAATTTAGTAGTAGGAAATTACTAGTCATCCAATTTTTTTTTTTGTCGGATATATTTTTTATTGTCAGTGTTTATCGTTCAACAGCCAGAAAAAAAAAAAAAGATAGTTCAGAAAGTGATATCGTTCCTCTATATCGTTATCATTGCTGTGATGTGAACTCTACAATTTTTAAAACTATTGTTTTTAGGGGTTCAAGCACATAGCGCTGAAAGTGGGTGGAGCCACTTTTACAAAAATGGCTATATCTCGTTAACAGAATGAGATATTTTCTTCAAACTTTCACACCCATGTAAGAGTGCATTCTGTGGCGGCGTGAAAAAGGACGTGGCGACTGGCCACTTAGTGGCACTATAAGAGAAAAAACATGAAAATGGCTATTACTACTTAACTGTTAATCCAATTGACTTGAAAATTGGCATGCGGTGTCTTTGTCCGAAGTGCCATGATTGTCTATTAGGACATTAATGAATTTAAAAAAAAAATGTCCTCCATCAACCAATGAATTTTGAGTAGCTGTCAGACAAGGTTAAGAGAGGCCGATCAGATTGAAATTCACTGGGCCTGTTTAAGCTAGAGGCATGTGAGAAATTCAAAATTATACCTGTGACATTTGTACCACGTGGTAGTACTCCTCATTCTGTGCAACTTTGCCTCTAGGACCACCGCTGTCCGTCGAATCGTTCATTAAATATTGCAGATTATTTCAAAAAACTATGGTGAACTAGTCCTTGGTTTTTGGTTCAACCTCGATAACCATTAAAACGCTTTATAAACCATAATTTTCCTATGGTAAATTGCCTTTATTGGCTGTAATTGGTCTTTCCAACTATGACTGAGATGGTTACAGGCTTGCTAATTAATTAACATTATACCTTTTTATGCATGTGCTTATAGGCTTTAAAGTGCTTGAACCCCAATAATTGCTGCTCGCAGCTATGTTCTTTATAGTTATCATTCATAGAGTGAATGGGCCTTAACTCTTAAATTTGAGCTTTTGCTTTCAGGCCTTCATAAGAATGAAAATAATATGAAGTGAATCAAGGAATAGGTTATGTTTAATGATCTGGTCAGCGCAAAAAAAAAAAAAAGCCCTGGGTCCAGTTAGGACCTTGAAATGACAGGGGAAGACCTCTGCACAAGCTCTGCCGAAACATTAAAAGTAATATATTCCAATTAGTATGGGAGGATGTTCAGCTAGGCTACATTTGCATTTGGCTACGCGCCTACGTTTGTGGATAAGAGTATGTGTGTGTGGGTAAAAAGAGAGCTCACATAATAATTCTTCTTCAAGCAAGAAAAGAAAGTAACCAAAACTGCGGATAAGAACATACATTAAAGTGCAGTGCTTTGAATAACTCTTAAAATGTTCCATAGAGGAACATTTGAAAAGACACAACAACATATTTAAACATGAATGGTGTTTTTTCTGAATATTAGATTTGGACAGCTGTGGATTAATTCTGACTTGGATTTTCAGTCAAAAGATTCTCAAAGCAGAGGGCAGTCCATTTGGAAAACCATGAATATTTTTTCAGTTTTGGAAAAGCAGCCATACGATATCAATGTCAAAGCACGAGCTATCGCTCTCTCGCTTGCTTTGACAGACAGAAGAAAGCTGCAAGTGTCTCAAATGCAATATTTCTCAGTTCTCAGTTACATTATTTGATCTAATACATGGGCTAAAATTCAAAAACAGGCTTTTCACAAGCCGTCACAGGCTGCTGTGCTTGGAGGACAAACTCTAATAATTCAAGAAAGGCGATCTCTAGCGGTACTGTGCAGCGTAATTCACAATCACAGCAGTTTGATTGTAGGTTTAGAGCACAAACTCTTTTGCTACATTCTGCAGTGGGTGATTAACTGTCAATTGAATTACAGCCGTAATTGCAAACCACACAGATGCAGGCTAGAAGCTAGAGAGCATGAAATGCATTTTGCCAGAGCCCACATCTCCCTTCTCTCACAAAGTTTTACAAAACACTTCAAAACTTTTCTTGCTTTGGAAAAGCATTGAAAATGATTTCACCGGGCAAACAGAATAAATCAGCCGGGGGTTTTCAACCAATTTCAGACTGGTGCTTTTGTTGAAGTTAATTTAATATTGTATTTTAGTTTAACATTTGCAGAAATATGCTAAATCTTATAATATGCTCAATGACTTCGAGATCAAACAATGATAGACAGACCCCCTGTTGAAGACTCTTCACTAATTTAAGTTCATTTTACCGTTTCATAAAATGAGTACCTTAAAGTAGACGTCACATAATAGTTAATTTGACAAGTGAAAATGAGGCATGTGAGAGACACATAGTCTGTTAAATGGGTTATAATGTTGTAAAGATTACTTAATCAAAGAAATACTGAAAATATTTCTAAATGTTTTCCATTTGTTAAGCAGACAGACATTAAATTACACATTGAAAAACATATCAAAACAAGTATGAAAAATATTTGTACAGCTGTTCTGTGCACTGCATGGCCACAAAAGTAACACCCAAACTGTCATAAAGCAACAACCGGGGTTGGGGAGTAACGAAATACAAGTAACTTAGTTACGTATTTAAAATACAAAATTTGAGTAACTGTATTTCATTACAGTTACATTTTAAATGGGTGGTAATCAGATTACAGTTACATCTGAAAAGTGTTTTAGATTACCAAAGTGATTACTTTGAATTTTAATGTCATTTAAACAGCAATTGGTGATTCTCTGACTCTGACAGTCTGAAAAAGTGGAGTTAAGTTTCAACAACATTTAATACTTTTAAGAGGATCATAAAAATTCTGTTGTTTTTATTTAGTTCTGTCCTGAACAAGACAAAATGACTGAATTTATAAAAAAAAATTGCCCAACTGTCAACTTAACTGTCCTGTCATGACCTGATGATCCACGACTGTTTTCATGTTTTGTGATAGTTGTTTGTGAGTCATTTTATAATTCACTCGTCACTGCAACTTTTTCTCACAATTTGTTTTTTCCTTCACAATTGTGAGTTTGCATTTCACAATTCTGACTTCTTTTTCTCAGAATTGCGAGATTTAAACTCATAATTGCAAGTTATAAAATCAGAATTAGGAGATATAAACTTGCAATACTTGCAAAACTTTTTTCTTGCAATTGTGCATTTAGTTTGTGAGTTTATATCTCATAATTCTGACTTTTCTCAATATTTTCAGTTTATATCTCATAATTCTGACTTTATAACTCACAATTGCAACTTTATCACACAATTCTGAGGGAAAAAGTCAGAATTGTGAGATAAAAACTCACAATTACCTTTTTTGTGTTTGTTCCACACTTATTAGTATTCCAAAGTATTCTAAAGTATTTAGATTAAGTTTCTAAACTTGAGTAATGTAACGAAATACGTTACAAATTACTTTTTAAAGCATGTATTTTGTAATCTGTAGTGAAATACATTTTAAAAGTAACCTACCCAGCCCTGGCAACACACAAATGCGCATAAAGAAAGCTAACGTAAGTTATGTCATCTTAATACCATAAAAAGCTACACACAAAAAGCCACAGCGACAAAAAACATCTGACAATAACCACTGCTGAAATCTCAGAAATGAGGTAAAAACATTGCCTTATAAGAGGCAGTTTGAAGCTCAGCCTGACTAGTCTTGCCACTGATAGGCCCAGATGAAAAGGTAGTTATAATTAAAACCACTCATGTGTTCAAAATAAATGTCGGGCCATGTCCCTTGCCAGGGCATCGACACCACAGGGAGACGATGGCAATTACAGTCAATATTTCTCATTTCCACTAAGCTGTAGTGGAGAAATAGTCTTCTCTATGACTCCCAACGGACTATTGGCAGAATGAAATTCATTTGCCAAGTCATGCACAGTGGCATCACTGTTTTCGGCAATATACTGACCAACCGTCATGACATTTAAAGCCTGATATAAAGGATGAAACGCAACTGCAAATGAGATGAATGCGAATGCTAACGAACGGGAATGCTAGTAGACCTCCTTGGCTAGCACTCACTTGCACACCTATTACCAAAATCAGCTAATTAATATTCATGAGTCAAACTTATAGTGTACAGTGTGTCTTCCTCACACACCATGAATGGATGGGCATTGATGGGCTAGAAATGCATCTCATAAAATCTCATAAAATCTCTTTATGATCCAGATAAACAAGTTGCTGAATCAGAGCAGACATAATAATCCCCTGCGACAAGCGTCGACTCTGTGATCGTCTAATTAGGCCTTAATACATGATGAGGAGAGGTACTAATAACAGCACACTTATGCATATTCTGTGCTTTGGCTCACCATCCTTGGCCTCAGGAGTCTCTGCGGAGGATGTTCTGTGAGGACAGAGGGAATGTAGGTGAATTATGAAAT